>JANHFL010001724.1:62850-75397 GCA_032468155.1 Oxyrhabdium leporinum | reverse complement strand
TTTTCCAAAGCACCAGAAGGCAAGACAAGAAACAATGGATGGAAACTAATCAAGGAGAGACGCAACCTGGAATTAAGGAGAAACTTCCTAAAAGTGAGAACAATTAATCAATGGAACGGTTTGACTATTATAGATGTTCAACCCTGCCGATTTTTAAGAAAAGACTGAACAGCTACTTTTCTGAAATGGTATAGGGTCTTGAGCAGGGGGTTGGACTAGAAGCCTTCCACGCTCCCTTCCAACTCTGTTATTCTGTTATTCTAACTTTAACACTGCCACAGCAACATTGAAGAAGAATTTCACTTTCCTCCTTATTTATTTTTTTAAAGGTTTAAAGTACTTCCATCCCATTTATGAAGAAGTGATCGAATAGTAGCAATACTGAACAAACATTGCAAAAACAAAATTCCCATTCAGCAGTCAGCCAATGGCTGATGAAGAACTCTTTCCACATGCTAAGGACAAACCTATTAAGAACCAACAGCTACTGATGTTCATCCTTATAGTTTATCTGATTGTATGCAATCTGATTGTTGCAATACATTTGTAGAAAAATAGACGTGCATTTTTATGTGTTAATCGTTGCCCATCCCAAACTGACTTTGAGTTGGCAAAGATTTATATTTAGCATGCAGCACAGATTTTAAGCTCTTCCCTCCTCCCAAGTAGCTCAAGCATTAACCTTTCCCATCAGGATATCTGTATCAAAGTATTTTGCCGCAATATGATGTTCATAGAAACAATCACACAAATAAGCAAAAATGTTATTTGTTTTTCTAGGCAGTAATAGTAGAATCAAAGCCAATAGAACTAAATATAACCATTGCCACCTGCTTGTATTTACGTTTCTACTTTAAGCAGTGGAAAGTGTAATTGATTGGATTAATAAAATAAAAGAAGCTGTAAAGAAATATGGAGGAAGCAGAGCGCTTGCTTCCAATAATTTGATATTTATTCCAATATAATAACCAGATCAATAACTTTCAAAGCAGTATGCTCTGACAGTGAAAGGCACACAATAGGAAAAAATATCAACCAGTCAACCAACCAAAACCAAAGATACAACCCACTTATAATTTGCAAAAGGAACATGGAAGATGAAAAAATTGAGATGATAAAGAAACAATTTGAAAAAGGTTAAATATCTGGCTATGCTTCATATACAAAACTAATTTATTATCCTTCCATTCACACAGATATAAAAGTATGGACAGTCAATTCAGAGATTTCATTTAATTCAGCTAATTTGATCAAATCTTCAAGTCCAGGCTAAGTTTTAAAATTGATTCATATTGGAAGATCAAATGGATCTTAATTGATTGACATGGTTTTAACAACTTCTGTACCAATGGAGAAACATTTTTATCCATTTTAATTCAGAAACCTGTATCAATGTGACCTGACTGAATCATTATATTTAATTATCAGAACAAAATTATTTGATCCTCAAAATCAGCTTGAGTTGGATTCAGAGGTTTTCTCAAGCGAAATCAGAGGGAGGGGGAGTCAAATAACAAAGCATTTTCACTTTTGTATGTATGTTATGGCAATTGCAGACATGTAAGAAAGAGGCATAGTTTGTATCACAATGATTTGATGCTGTTTTCATCAAATTCATTTTGATCAAAATTTCTGATCCAGTGGATGTCTCTAATTGAATCAATTTATTAAATTGTCAATTTGATTCAGATTATACATAATAGATACATGTATATGTGTGTATGTGTACACATATCACATAACCATCCACACACACATCCACAAACACACAAAACACACACACTCTAACATGGTACAAATGTGAAGGGCTTGAAGTCCATATAATGCATAAGGCGGTGGAGACTTCTTACTGATAAAGGTACAAATCTTAACGATTCCCTGTCTCTATAGCCAGGTTCTGAATTCCACCATTTATACACCCCAAAAGGCAAAATGTTTACAATATTTGGCAACTTTTGAGATGTGTAATCTAGCCGATGAATTCCAGGAATTGAAGTCCTTGTATCTTAAAGTTCTCAAGGTTGAGAAACATTGCTCTAGATGGATCTTGAAATAACTTATTTGGGGACTCAGTATTAACAGTCTCTTTGTTCAAAATGTATGTACCTTCCTTAACACAAAGATGAAAACCATACAGCTGAGTGTTTAGTTCCTGCATTATTATGCATTAACAGTAATAATTATTAGTATTATGCAGTATTAGTATTACCATATGCAGTAAATGCTAGACTGCAATGTCTTGTACATTTGAATACTTCCCCATCTGAAGAACAAAACACACACCAAACTTTATGAAAATATTCTGAGCTAGACTTCTCAAGAGGCTACTTTAATATGTGTTTACTTCTTTTAATGTATTCAAACATATGATTTTCCACCTGCAGTTTGAAGGGGGTCTAACGCAGCAACAGTTCTATCATGAGAGGCTGCTGATCATGGAGCTGGGCTCTGAGCCACAATATGTTGCTATCATGGGGAATTTGGTACCTCGTGGAGCAGATGGTTGTTTTTGTTAATCCTTATGATCCTCAGAGGGATGGAAAAGAGCTTCCACAAATGTTACAGCCATTCAAGAATTCTTTGCATGCATTCAGGGGGGTTTAAACAAAATGGTCATATTCTAAAACACTGAGTAAGAGATGTGATTGTTAAAACTAACATCTTTGAAACTGTTTCTGTTTTTTTGGTGTTTTTTTTTTTTAATGTAAAGGTATGGGCACAATCCACTAAGGGATTACATCCAGAATTCGTTTGAAAGAAGCATTAGCAAGAGCAATGATACAGAACACATGTGAAAAATTTTAAATGTTTAACAAGTTCTTCTAAAGCTGGCTTCCCCAAATACTCTTCTCCAAAAGTGTTGAATGATGGGCCTCATGACTGACAGCCAGAACCATAATGGGAAGATGGGAGATATATCCCAGGGCATCTGGGCAGGGAGACAAAGCTGAAGAAATGGTACATAGGGAAAAAGGTCTAAAGAAGGAATGGAAGTGGGAGGCATCATACTGCAGTGGTTTTGCTCCTTCCTGTCTGGTTAATTCTAGTCAGTGTTGAAGTCATGTCTGCAGTCCTTCACTTATGGGATGCTTCAAAGCTCAGCATTCTTGACTGTCCTCTTTGACACCTATATGAAAATATCGGATGAGGTCATCCATCGTTTTGGGATCTGGTATTTCATATCTGATTCCAGGTGCCCCATGATGATGCTTTCAAAATCAAGAGGATTAGCATCGAAAGTATTTTGTGAACCGTATTGGTTCAGCAAAATAAGAAATCAGATCAATAAACATTTTCTATATTTTGCCGTTAAGTCCATGTGGACTAAAAAACAGATAAATGAAATCCTTCTTTGCTGCCTCAAAGGTGCTTTTTCAAGAGGCAACTGGACTTTCTGGTTTGGGGAATGGGGAATGGAAGGATTTATACTACTTGCAGACAGCATTTAAAAGACAAAGGCCACTCTTTTGAAGACAGCAAAGTCCACATTTTGGACAGAAAGGACCACTGGTTTAAAAGAGAAGTCAAAGAGGCGATCTATGTCAAAATTGAACAGGCCTCTCTCAACAGGGGGAGAGATTTGACATCATCTATCTCCAGTCTACAACACAGTCCTTTCAACAGTTCCAAGAAGGTTCCACACCCATTTGCACCACTCAGGTGACCCTGAGGACACAGATAACTTTCCAAGCGCTTCAACAGCCCTCTAAAAGGATGCAAATGACCAGCTGCCTTCAAGGAGCATAAATCCTTCCATTCTCCCACCATCCAGTCTGAGCTGAAGTGTTTCCACAGTGAAAGGTCTTCAAAGAAAAACCAGAAAGTTCAGTTGCCTCTTGAAAAAGCACCTTTGGGACAAACATAACCTGGATGACTGAGAATCTCCATAGACTCCTTCTTTGCTGATTATGTTAACTATGGAAAAGTATCTTTGGAAAGGATAAGTGTATACATAACAGTAATGCGTAAAAATAATTCAATAGAATGTTTTACTGAACTCATACCACTTAAACAGGTGATAATCTTTTGAAAGGGCTTGGTTTAATATTAAATATCATTTAATATTAGCGACCATTTATCTGGATCATCAGCTTTTGGAAGCAGGGATGAAAATTTGGAAGAGAAGACACAGAACTTTTTCCTGACTACCTGCACAAAATTATTTCCATTTTCCCAGAAAAGAAAATCAAAGAAGCCCCATGACCTTACATGTTGCAGTTTCAGGTATATAGGTGACCCCTGAGATACCTATCAGGCAGACTGTCCATTATGGTCATAACTTGTGATGGTTGCAAAATGGACCAGTCATGTGACTGATTCAATTTTATGAACTTTTTTTGTGCTGGTTTTTAAATGAACACCGCAGTCGTTAAATAAATCCATTGTTTCCTATGGTGTGGTTTTGCTGAGAAACAAAAGTGACGTAGGATACAAAAAAATTGGCTGTAAACGCAGCCATTTGTCCAGTTCTTGAAATGTGGTCATGTGACCATCATAAAATCAGATCTGGGTCATGAGACCATTTTATCAGAGCCATCATAACTTCTAATGATCACTAAATAACCTGTCATAAATTGAGGAGTACCTGTATAGCTAAGCTTATTAAAAGATATACATTCTGCACACTTCATTGTACCAGTACAGTATTAACAGAGATAGTGTCATAATGCTGTACTAATGAATTTTTTCATGCACAATTACATATGGGTTCCTCTAATACAGGGGTGTCAAACTCGATTTCATTGAGGGCCGCATCAGGATTCTGTTTGACCTTGGGGAGCTGGGGTGGATGTGGCCAGGGTGGACGCGGCCAGCTCACTGTCACTCGTGTCAGGGGCACCTGTGGCGGCCCGAGCGTTCTACCAGAAAAAAAAAAAGGAATTCGGGAGGGCCGCCCGTGGCCCTTGCAAGCTCTGTTTTCAGCTGTTTTCAACCCTCTGCCAGTGAAAATGGTGCTCAGGAGAGCTGCTTGAGATCCTTGCAGGTTCCATTTTCGGCTGCAATGGCTTCCTGCAACCCCCTGGCAGTGAAAACAGAGCTCAGGAGGGTTGTGTGCAGCCCTCCTGAGCTCCGTTTTCACTGGCAGAGGAACCACAGGCCAGTTGTTTGCTGTTTCCAAGGTGGTCCTGCAGGCCAGTTCTAAACACCCCAAGGGCCACATTCAGCCTCCAGGCCTTGAGTTTGTCACCCCTGCTCTAATACGTATAGTTAAGGCAAATTCCCAAAAAATCCTCCCGTCATTTTTAACACAAATAAATAACCCCACTGTCATTTATTGCTTCTTAATTTCTCAAATCTTCTAAACAGAAATGCAATTTTTAAATGTAGCATCAGGCTCTATCTCTCTCCTTTTAAGATAATATAACTATTTTCCATCTTTAAACCACATAGTTTACAAAAATCAAAACATGTAGAGTGGAGAGAGAACTACATATTAACTCTTTCATTTTAAAATAGCAGACTTGCTTTTGGCAGTAATTCTCAACTTTGACCATTTTAAGATCTGTGGGCCTGAACTCCCAGAATTCTGGAAGTTGAAATCCATGCATCTTAAAACTGCCGAGTTTGAGAAATATGGGTTATGTCATTAAGGCTTGATCCAATTATAATATTGGTCTGATAAAGCATGGTTTTATCACTCCAAGAATTAACATTCTGCTCATGTGTATCTTCATTTATTTTCATTCTTTGGTGGTGATAACAAAATAATTTGAGTTCATTAAATTACAAGGACGGTCTAAACTAAGCTAGGGCTTTGGGAATTTTCCAGGCTGTCACTGGACATGAATAGAATAGAATAGAATAGAATAGAATAGAAGAGAAGAGAAGAGAAGAGAAGAGAAGAGAAGAGAAGAGAAGAGAAGAGAAGAGAAGAGAAGAGAAGAGAAGAGAAGAATAGAAAAGTGATGAGAAAGACCAATGCTCACCTTTGTAAGTCCTGTCTGCTAAAAGCCTAGTCCAGTGCCAAGTTGATCTCACTAGATAGTTTTTCTAGGTTAGAGTGTTAACTAATCAGATAGATATCAAATCTTTTGATCTTGAAAAAGGTCTGGTCTCTTTGAAGTGCCTAAAAGATAAATGAGGACATTCATAAATATGGCACAGTTCTATTGACTTCAACGATATTTTGATGGAGCGACCTATCACTAGGTTGAACCTAAAGCTTTTAATTGAGTATCTGATCAGCTGTTTCCTAGTTTCCTCATTATCAGGAACGTTTCCCAAGGCACATAGGGATAATTAGATTGTTAAAATTTCCCACTTATTGCATTAACCAAATCTGACTTCAGCTTTCAGCAGCACAAATTATACTTTATACTCATTTGGGATTTGGAATTATCAACATCATCCTTCTATTCAGAGCACTAGGATGATGCAAAAGCTCATGAAGGATCACAGGAGTAGGCAATTAAAATGTTTGAGACATCACAGCAGGAACAGATATGATCTCTACATTGTTCCCCTCTGTGTTAGTATAACACTGCTATGAGAGATACCGGAGAGAGGTAATGAAAGAAAAGAGCATGAATCTTAACATCCTTAGTAGCGTTCCTTCTTGCATTATTGTGATTGGTCACACCGTCAGCCAGATAGTTAGACTGGATTTGGCATTGTTACCCACCTATTAATTCTTTCTCACAGAATATTATTAAACTGCCTATCTTTGATCTACCAGCATTTAGCAGTATGATGAGCTAGCTATGGAGCTCGATCCTAGGTAGCAACAGATATTTCTCTCTCTGGGCATAATGAATTATTGCTTACTGCGAACTCCACATAAGCATCAGGAAGGGTATCCAGCCAGTAAACGCTCGAGCTCTTTTCAGTCACCCTGACTCCACACCGATGTAAGGGGTTACAGGGTCATTAAAAGACAACAAAAATCTCTATCACCATTGGTCATCGACTGTATTGTCCATTTTGCCATTAAGCTGTTCTTCACACAAAGCATTTGTGACATTCACTGAGGGCTGGAAAAAGATGGAGTCGAACATGGTCCTATTTATACAGATGGTGAAAGCCACAGATTTATTTTTTTTTGTGATTTACAGATCTCTTATTTCAATATCCATTAATAACTAACTCCTTTGTCCCCACCCCCCACATCCTTACTGTTGTATGGGTAAAACTGGGGAGACAGAGGACCAGATAGATTGCTTTACACATTTTGGAAGAGGAACAAACTAGAAATATATTTATAATTTGGCAGGGAGTTGCAACTTGAGAGCAACTTTGCAGAGGCAGAATGTTTCTCAGAAGAATTGTTTCTGAGATGTGTTGCTTTCCCCTTTTTGTTTACCTACAGACACCAGACATACCAGGTACCAGTTAGAAACCCTCAAAATTGTTGCTGATCTGTCTCCCACCTCTGCAAATATTGAAAAAAAATGGGCGGGAGATGGATGGGAGAAAAATATAATATTTCTTTAAAACTTAAAAATAACAATTAATTAAAAATAATGGAAGAAGCAGTTTAAAACCCAGGAACAAAGAATCATATTAGCAGATTAATCATACCATAACATTTTAGTAGAAATAATACTAATTTTAGGAGTTAGTGTTTAATGTTTCAGTTTGGAACTTTGTTATTACATTTGTTGACTGTGGAGAGAATTCATGTGTGCAAAAATAGAAAGACAAGTTAATTCCCACAATGAAAGAATGGATGGAAAAAGTGGTGAAATTGGTGGAGATGGCAAAAAATAACTTTTTTAATTAAAGAAAAGCACTTACCCAGTTTTGCTTCCACTTGGAAACCACTTCTGCACTTTATGTTTGAAACAGAAAAAAAATGAAAACTTTAATTTTAGGTTTTCATGAGTAGATCAATTTGTTATTATAAAAGTGGCTAGTATGCAATACAGGTAGTCCTTGACTTACGACCACAATTGACCCCAACATTTATGCTGTTATGTGAGAAAATTTTTAAGTAGTTTTGCCTCATTTCATGATTTTTCTTGCCACATTTGTTAAATGAATCACTACAGTTGTTCAGTTAGTAACATGGTTTGTTAAATTAATCTGGCTTTCCCATTGACTTTGTCAGAAGGTCGCAAAAGGTGATCACATAACTCTGGGACACTGAAACCGTCATAATTGTGAGCCAGTTGTCAAGCATACAAATATAAATCACATAACATTGGGAATATTGCAATGGTCATAAGTGTGAAAAATGGTCATAAGTCACTTTTTTCAGTGCCATTGTAACTTCGAACAGTCAGTAAACGAACTGTCATAAATTAAGCATTGGAAAATAGCTTAACCCCTTCCTTTCTGTGGCAGCCCCTCAAATATTGGATCACTGCTATCATGTCTCCCCTGGTCCTTCTCTTCACTAGACTAGCCATGCCCAATTCCTGCAACCATTCTTCGTATGTTTTAGTCTCTAATTATCCTGGTTGCTCTTCTCTGTACTTTTTCTGGAGTCTCAACATCTTTTTTTATAGTATGGTGACCAAAACTGGATGCAGTACTCTAGGTGTGGTTTTACTAAGGCTTTATAGAGTGGTATTAGTACCTAACTTGATCTTGATTAAGTTAATGCAGTTTAGTTTAATGCCCTCTGTTAATGCAGTTTAGAATTACATTGGCTTTTTTGGCTGCCGCTGCACACTGCTGGCTCATATTTAGCTGGTTGTCCACTAAGACTCCAAGATCCCTCTCACAGTTACTGATTCTGTGTAGCGATTCTCAGTCATCCGGGTCATGGTTGTCCCAAAGGTGCTTATCCTGGAGGCAACTGAACTTCCTGTTTTTTTCTTTTCTTTGAAGATGTTTCGCTTCTCATCCAAGAAGCTTCTTCAGCTCTGACATTGAAGCCCCGCTTTTTGAGTAACAGATGGGAAGGTAGAGAGATCCTGATTGAGTGTTCCCGATCTTCATTTATGCAGAATCCATGGATAAGCCATCATGAGCTTAGTGTATTAAGCTAACTATTTGATTTGTAAACCAATGACTCTAATGTGTGAGTCAGTGGTCACTTCACCCATGCTTTTATCAACCTCTGGCCTAGAGTCATAAATAGACCTGATTTATAAATACTTAAGTTCTGTATGATGATGACGATGATCATTCATGGCACAGTCAGCCAGATGTTTGGACTGGGTTTGGCATTTTTATCCACCATTGAGTTCTTCCCAAGGACTTGGAATAGGCTGATGGTGTTCAATTGGTGCTTCCGATGTTTTGGGATCGTACCCAAGGTGCCGATTACTATTGGTACTAGCTGTGCTTCTTTTGCCCCTGTCATTCCATATTTATTGGCAGGTCTTTGTGTTTCGTGATTTTTCCCCAGTTCTTTCTCTTCTCTTCTGCTGTGTCCAGTACTGCCACATTAACTATCCAGACTTTTTTGTCTTTTTATCAACAAGAGACAAAAGCCAGCCTTTTAGACTGGATTTGGCATTTTTATTATTAAATTTTTGTTCTGCTCTTTCAAATATTTTAGTCAACTCAAGCTAGTGAACACACGTAATATTTCTGCTGCCTATTTTCTCCATAACAACAACCCTGTGAGATGGGCTGGGCTAAGCAACTAGCAAAGAGAGCAACTAGCCCAAAGTAACCCAGCTGGTTTTCATGTCTTCTAAGGGAGGTTTAAAACTCACCTTCTGCTGATTTTTAGGCCAGCGTCTGAACCAGTAGACCCAACTGGCTCTGTATACAATTTCTATGTATAAGGAAAATATTGGGATAGACAGAGATTGAATGAATGGAACCTGCCTAAGCATAGGATTGCCTTATCCAAACTCCAGACATGCAGATCACTGCTAGATATAGGAGAAGGAGTTTGCTATATCACTTTGCCACACCTAGTGATCGTCTAGAGTTGTACAACCCATGTATGGTAGCCCTAGCTGGCAGCTACAACCCCAGTTCATTTCTCAATGTCTGTTGTTTTTCACGCTGTTGAACACAAGCATCCTGTCTACTAGGGATGAATGAAAATTAATGCACCAATATCATAAATTGCCAATAGGTGGCAGTATTGATGCATTAGGTGCTCTGATGTGTTCTTTAGCTTCTGTTCTCCCACTTCACTTAGTGGGAAGTTGCTCCGAAAAAGATCATGTTGCTATTGTGCAATGGAAGCTTTTAATGAATATTAATGCACTCTAAGCAATGTAATTGAATTTTTGACTGTCAAAGAAGTATCTCCAATTGAAATTCATTGTCAAATGCAGATTGTTTATGTTGAATGTGAGCACAATAATCCTCACTTAGCAATCTTAAACAAGGCCTACAACTGCTAAGCAAAGTGGTGGTTGCTAAGTAGGAAATCATGGAACTTTGACTGTACTTTCTAGCTGGAAAGAGATAAGACTGCTCAATTTCACAAATTGAGCTTTAGTTTTGCCACCTAACCACTCTGTTGCCCTTTATGTTTATATGCATGAAAAACAATATGATCATGCCAGTAGCCCAGGGCTGAGAACTCTGGGCATGTTACATAAACAGCTTATTTTTGTCTTTCCAACCTTTCTGCTCTAGGAGCGTGGCAGGAAAAAAAATGATTTATATAGGCACTCTCTCCTTTGTTTCACCCTTTCCTGCTGCCAGCGTAATTGACCTGTTTTCAATGTATAAAAGAGCAATAGCTTACTCTCTTACTCGCTATATATATATATATAGCTGGTGAACTGGGAAGAGCTGATTTATGTGATCAAGAAAGGCTGAATTGTTAAGGACAATCACAGGATCACTCAAAAGGAAATTTCTGTCAAGCTTGACGTTCACAGAACATTTGGATCACAATGTAGACATTCTTCAGTATCAGAATGTTTGCTCAAGATGGGTTCTTCACATGCTGATGGCAGAGATGAAAGCCTCAAGATCTGAAATTTGTCAGCAATTATTTTCATTCGCAAGAATGAAGGTAACACATTTCAACACAGCATAGTGATAGCCAACAAAATACGGGCTTATTGTTATGACCCAGAAAATAACTTTTAATCCATGGAATGTGTTCATGAAATTTTGCTGGAAACAAAAAGTCAACATCCAGGGTTCAATTTTTGGGGGGACACTAATTATATTATTAATTTTGATTTTCCTGAAACCAGCACCAATATCAATATAAAGTGTTACATTGCAAAAATTATGAAACAATTAAACTGAGTTCAGAATCAAAAGAAGGAAATTTTGCTACAACACTAGGTTTCACATCTCAAGATAATCCAAGAGGAGTTGCAAATTTGGATCTCATCACTTTACCCCATTTAGTCTAGATTTGCTACCATGCAGCTTCTACCTTTTCCCACAATTGATGGAATAACTTCACGGGAATCTGTTAGACTCAGATGAAGAGCTGGGAAGAACTGTTGAGATGGGGCTAAAAAGACAAAATATTAATTCATTTTTTGATGACTTTAAGAAGTTGGTCCATTGTTGACAAAAGTTATCAAGTGAATTGTAGACTATATGGAAAGAGAATATAGCTAATGAGCTCATTTCAACAATTATTTTCCTGTTAGATTTATTAAGCTATCCTTATTTTAAACTAAAGTTATGGAGTTGGAGGCAATATTTTGTATTTGTTCCTTGTATAGCATATAACATCCAGGATGAGTGAATTTAAGGGAGAGAAGATTTCAGAGTGTCAGAAAGAATGTCTCTTATGTAATCAACTTTGCCCTTTTGAAACACAGAGCTCTTATTTGGGAAAAAAGGATCTCAGCTCTTTTAAAAAAAGGTCTCTTTTTTTAAAAAAATCAATCTGCTTAGCAGTAGTTCAAAACAAACAGCTGAATGTTGTTCCACCATCCCAAAAAACTCAAAAAATCCCTCTGGGAAATTTCACATTAGTGAGTGTCAACTTGGCTTGCGTAATATTATATCATATTTTCTGTCAGTAACTATGCAGTCAAAATTTACAATATACTTGAAAACCCAAGGATGGTCTTAACTTCTTTAGGCAACAAGATATGAAGAAAAAAGTGCTTTGGAAAATTCATCCAGAGCAGCAGTAACATTAATGTATGCACATTACTTGTGGCTATACTTTGAGTTCAAAGTTTTATAATCCCATTACCCTGAGATTAAACCAATGCCCATACATTGATAGAAAAGCAAAGTTACCAAGAACATCATCATATTCTGTTCTTGAAAAGGTGCAAACATGGCAGAAGCCAAATTTGGGAACGTATGTGCTGTTCTCATGTACCTTGGTGGAAGAGATCATGGCAAAGCATTTAGGTGTTACTGACTCCTGTAGTACCTACAACCAATGCAAGAGGTTAAGCTACTTGAGATAAAGGCACCAGCAATCTAATTTCTTATATAATATATACTGTCCTTCTCGATTAGCTCTTTTCAAAAGTGAAATTTACATTATTTTTGGATGAACATGAGAGGTAGACACTAGAAATAAACAGGGATGTTGATCTCAACTTCTAGCTGCCATGCAAATAGAATTTCTCCAATTATCTGTCTCCAACCGGAGTCTTTTTTTTTTTGCAGTACATTTTTTATTTTATTTCAATACAAGTCTTCCATTACACGGTGTGTTGTCTGGGTACAAATATTTGCAAAGATAATTAAAAATACA
>JANHFL010001724.1:49577-62612 GCA_032468155.1 Oxyrhabdium leporinum | reverse complement strand
GAGATCGCGATGGCTCCCGTGGGTCTTCAGACAATGCTTCTTCATCCACCGTCTCTCCAAGATGATTTAGGTCGCTATGACCCCCTCCCAGCTGAATTCGGGACCCTCCATCGGAGCTCCCGTGTCGCTGCGATTTCAGCCCCGCCCATCTCGAACCGGAGTCTTCAATAGTGCATCTATCACTGCTCTAATTGATCCATCCACTATGCTGCTGGGTGTCCTCTCCTTCAATTGCTTTCCCAGAAGTTCTATTATGGATTTCTGAAGGAAGCTGAACTTTTGTATAATTTATGCAGAATATGATCATTTAAATTTGGTCATTTTTGCCTTAAATGAGAACTATGGATTAATTTGTTCTATGATCTGTTAGGGGGCTGGGGAAGTTAGGTTTAAGTTAAAGGGGGTTAAATTAAGTAATCTCAAGAGGTTTCTTCCCATTCCCCAAAATTCAAAAATTTCATTTTTTTTCTGTATTGCTTTTTTAAAGTACAATTTTTGCTTCCAGAGAGTATCACAGAAAAAAACCATTGCCTGCTTAATTCTGATCTTTGTAAGTATAGATAAGTCATGGTACCTTAATATTTTCCTAAGAGTCTCATTGCCATTCTACCCAGTGTGTATTTTTTTACTCTGATTTCTTTGCTGTTGATTATCATTTTTAAAAGGCAGAAACTTTCCTCCACTTCAAATTATGAATTTTAAGTCTGGTTGTTGTACCCGTTGTCATATTTAATCTTAGTCCCCATTTCCCCTTTTTTTACTGTTGTTCTGCTCCATGAGTAAAGCTTGCAATTATTTTGCATTTTGAGCTATCCAGAACCTCCAAATAATGAAGGTTATTGGTTGATCCAGTTTTAAACTATGGTTTTTCTTCCAATCTAGCCTGTCTTAGAATATATTTAATATACTTTGTATAAATAAGGAGACAATATATATCCATATCTATTTCACCATGTTCCATTTGGACTCTGGCTTTCTCTCTGTATTCTCTCTGTAGGTTTTCTATGGGGACAATGAGATGTTCTGGGATTCCATTTTCCTGAGGATATTCTGTAGCTTGACACAATCAACACAATCAAAATGCTTTTTTATAATCAATCAAGCACATATTGTTTTCATTTTGGTACTTTTTGGCTTTCTTGGTTTACCAGGATGTTTCTTGATCCTCAGCTTTTCTAAAACCAGCTTGGACATCTGGGATTTCCCTTTTCATTTTTGATTCTAGTCTGCATTAGGTGATTTTAAACATTATTGTACACGCATCTGAAATCAATGACATTTTGCAAAATCTGTTATGCCTCCTTTCTTTAATATTGGTATATAGACTGACCTCATACAATCTGTTGGTTGTTGCATCTTTCTCCAGATTTGCTGGCCTGGTTTGCTTAGAACCAGTGGTGGGTTGCAACCGGTTCACTTCGCGCGTGTGCGCAGCATTCCAAAACCTCCCATTTTAAGCTTCAAAACTTACCTTCTATGTCAGCACTGGTAAAACAGCTGAGGCTCGGCAATCCGTTGTGCCACGCGAATCAGCTGAGCTAAAATTTCTTGGTCTCAGGCAGCCTCTTTTCATATTTTTCTTTAGCCATTTCTTTGATTACTTGATTATCTTGGAAAAGAAATCCAGAGGCCATTGGAAAAATATCAAATGCAAAAGAAACATTTGTTAAATCCAAAGAGGGGGGAGAATGAGACTCAGACTAGTTCCCCACCCCACCCCAGATAAGAGAATGGTAAAGGAAGATATTACTGACTTGCAATGTTCTGTTATTATAGCTTATTTCAATAAAGTAAAGTTCTAGTTTTCCTGAGGACTTGGTTTTCTGATTGGATCTTGTAGGGATAACAATTTCATTCCACAATATGTCTTGGTTCACTATCAGTGAGATTCAGGACTTCAAAGCAATTCTTGATATTCTTGAAAATGCTCAAGATCACACTATCAAGATCACATCATGGAACCTTGTTGAATTTGTTCTTCTACTTTAGCTTGACTTGGAACTTGCACGTGAACAATTTGTGATCTCTTACACAGCAAGTTCCTAACCATGTCTTTACTGTTATAACCAAGCTCTTCTATCTTTTTGTATTAATAGTTTTATCAGTTTGTGTCTGTGTGCTGTACCTGGTGATGCCCATGTAGTAGGCATTGTGTTGAAAGACTATGCTAGCATCTTAAAAGAAATAATTGGATTTTTATTTATTTATTTATTTTTACATTTATATTTGCAGAAACTGATATTATTCTGCTTCATTTTAATTTTGTTTTGTACAGTTCACCTACATTTTCCTCATTACTGTTTCCAATTTTGGAATTCCAGTATATAATCTTGATGTACACTCCCTAATTCTTCATTCTTCCCCTGCCCTATTGAGGTACCATAGCAGTACTTGGATATGTCTCTGTGTGAGTATAGTTAAGATAGTTTAATAAGGTAAAAAATCTCCTTCAAGTCAATATTGATAAACAAATATTTGTCTTTCTGGCAACAACACAAAAGGGTTTGCTCTTCATTTCTGCTAGGATATTTTTTGACCTCCCAAATTGGCTTATAACCTTTGGTAGTTTCCCAATCAAATTTAGCTCCAAAATTCAAACAAGGCCAATCAGATGCTGATACCTGCTGAGATATTTGTAAACACAGAATATTTTTCCTTACTATTCTAGTTAATTTTGTGGGGGGAGGTCCCTCAAAAAGTATCCATACCACTGCATTATATGATCTTTCTCCTTGGACACCTTGGAAACCTGCTTCCTGGTTTTGACCCCTTGCTTTTGAGTTAAACATCTCATAAGGGACCTTCATTTGAGAATTTGGAGGAACATGCATCCTCAGGGAGACACCTATGTGTGAATCAGGTGGCCATATAAAATTGTTTAATAAATAAAAATGTTGATATTTATTATTATTTATTTATTGATAAATAATAGTCGCTGCATAGGTTATGGATGGATTGGGGATTTTGTGTTGTGGATTTTTAATGTTGTAACTCATCCAGACTCATCTGTGCGTGAATCAGGTGACCAAATAAATTTGTTTAACAAATAAATAAGAAAATCTTTTCATTTATTACCCTCCTGAATATTGTCAAGCTATCTCTCTCAAAGTGAAAATGATAAAATGTGCTAAGTTTTAGTCCTTTTGCAGATGGAGATGTAGTGTGAATCCTTCTAGTATGATACCAAGCTTAGAAGCCAGTGCAAGAAATTTGCCTACCGGAAGGTCAGGCTGTCTCAGTTTAACATGATGCCAGATTGTAGTTGCTGGGCTGAGACAGAAATGAATTGATATCCAGGTGGTACATTGTGGAGAGAGCGTGGAGAAGTCAGGCAAGGTGAATGGAAGGACTTGGTAGCTAACTGTTGCAGCCTTACCGAGAGAAGCAAGAAGAAAAACATGACCTTTCATATTCTTTCTTTCTGAAATCTCATCCTACTTGTTTTTTTAACTGCTATGGATCCATTTTGATTTGTTAAAAAAAGTTTTAATTAGTGATCTTGGTAACTTAATTAAGACGCAAAGGATATACCGTACCTACCGTATCCTGGTATGATATGGTATAAAAGTTGACCTGTTGTTTTAACCGTAAAGGATGACTTTTGGTTTTCAATTGTAACTTATTTCATGCTTCAGTGCCTCCATGGAATATCTATTTTGTAATTTTGGTCAGTAGCTGCCATTTTAAAAGAGCACTTCATTAATAATTGGAATATTCTTTCATAAAACTATAGATGCATTTTGGCTGATATGTACATTGGAGATGTATGTATACACACACACACACACACACAGGCCTCAGATTCAGTTTAAAAAGACCTTTGGAACATGCAGGAGTGTGAATGTTGTTACATCTTTTTTCAAGAGTGCAAAAGATGTATGACTAGGGAAGAAATTCAGCTGCGTCAAAAGGATGCTATGCTCACAGAAGCACCTTTTCTGAATTATTTCTGAAGCTTTGCACAGCCTTGACATACACACGCTGGGAAGCTGTAAATCAGTGCAAGCAAACTGCAAGACTAATATTGCTTTTCAGTCCCAATTTTTTTGCACTCAGTTCTGGGGATATTTCATCTTTTACCTTGGTTGGGATTATTTTCTCTTTCAAGGTTATTGCGCAATCTGGTGGCTTTCCTAGATTCACAGTTCCTGCTTGAAGGCAGGTGGCAACTGTGGCCAGAAAGGCCATTGCACAACTTTGTCTGCTATGCCAGTTGTTTGTGATATAGTCATCTCGTAGCATGCAACACCAATGTGCTGTATATGGGGCTACCTTTGAAGATTACTGAAAAACTTAAGCCGGTCTAGAATGCAATGGCATGGACAGTGATGGGCATGTCTCAGTGTGGCCATTTAACACCTGTACTTTGTGAGCTGCACTCGTCACCAGTTTACTTCCAGGTGCAATTCAATATGCTAGTTATTACCTAGAAAAGCCTGGCTACTTGAGGGACCATTTGTGTTTTATTACATTTGCCCTGTCAATTTGATCTTTCAGACTTGTTGCACTCTGGATTCCTTAAATTAAGCAATGTTATCTATTGAGGTCCAGGAATGAGTCCCGTCCCCCCCTTAAACTCAGAGCTGGCTTTTCTCTGAGGTCTTTCTCTGAGGTCTTTGGCAAGGGAAAAGGAGACCCGCTTGCTTCATTCCATCCATTTTACCTTGACTTTTCTGGCTCTTGGAGTGTGTGTGTGTGTGTGTGTGTGAGAGTGAGAGAGAGAGAGAGAGAGAGAGAGAGAGAGAGAGAGAGAGAGAGAGAGCTAATTCTGTCTTTTGTATGACATAAGGAGGTGACTTAAAATTAGATGCAGTCATTGTGTTCTAGGTTTTGAAAAGGACCATAAAATCTGTTGGTTTTTTGACTTTTCTAATCACATGGTTGTGTATATACAAAATCTTGGCCTTGTCTATCTGTCAATCCTGATTGAGTAAAACCAAGAGGCCCCCAAAACATGCATAGGTGTGTCTATGCAAATAGGTTAGGCTGAAAATGAGATAAGATATGGATACAATGAGATATGAATTCTTATCTATCAGATAAAAAAAGAATGCAAACCTTGGATAGTTATGAGCGATGTGCCTGCTCCAAGCCTCACAGTTGTAAGCCTGTCCCGAGGCCCACTGCCTGCACAGTACCTAATTGAAAAGAACCCAGATCCTTTTTCACTCCCCAAAGTTCTTTGCCAAAGTGAAATTTCACCAAGTCTCAGACCAGCTGCCCACAGCTGTCTTTAACCTCCCGCAATTTGCACATAGCTCTCCTCTGAAGGAAAAACAACAAGGAACCTTAGCTCAGGAGGATAATCTGTTTCCCTCAACTAACTTCTGTTTCATCTCCACTTCCACCACCTTAGATGATGGAAATTAAAGGAAGCAGCTAAGTGGTTTTGGTGCGGTTGTACAAAGGCCCGGGAGCCCTGTGCGGATAACCAGTGACTTGTCCAATTTGCTTGTGCCACGTTTGCCTAGCTTTGAAGATAGCTACTTAGCATAAGATGGTATTCAGCATCTGAGCAGCATCTGCTGCCAGTCCCATACCATTCAATTAAAGAGAAAAGAAACAAGGCTGGGAGGCGGGCAACCACCTCTTTCTGTATTAAGTTTGCCAGCTTTGGGCAGGGGAACCAGAGAAAAAGTGATACTTCTGGAATGGGATAGATCCACCTGTTGAAACTCTGGCCTCTCTAGGATTATTTCATACTTGCTGGCATGCGGAAAAACAAACTGCCTTCTCTGATTGTCTCCATTTTTGATGGGGAAAAAATTATACCCCTTCTCTCCATTTCCTCTTACTGTACTTTAAAAAAGCAAACAAAAAACCTTTAATTGGTAGATTTTAACGATGGCTTGAGGTAAATTCTCATTTATAGAACGTCGGCATTTTAATTAATGTGGAAAGGAGATTAATGAAAAGAGGGAGGTGGGCATTACCTCCCTTTCTTCACTCTCATCAAACCAGATCTCCATCATTCTGAATAGGCTTGGAGGAATAAAATAGCCAGAAGAGACTTTCATTGCTGTTCCCCAACATTTGTAAAGGAAATTTTTCTCCCATGATAACTGGAGAATGAGACTCTGAACAAAGTCATTAAACCAGAATTGACTGATCTGAAAGATGGCCGCCTCAAGAGACATAAGAAACACATTCTCCCAGTCTTGAAAGGGCCAGATCCTCTTCTCATATATTTCAGTAGTAGAGTTTGACAGAATTAAGTTGCCAGAAGATACTTTCATTGCTGTTCACCAACATTCATAAAGGAAATTCTTCTCTAATGGTGAGCAGTTTGGTAACTGGAGAATCAGACTCTGAACAAAGTCATTAAACCAGAGTTGACTGATTTGAAAAATGGTATCCTCAAGGTACAAAAGGAACATGTTCTCCCAATTCTTCTGGTTGAGGGCCAGATCCCCCTCTCAGATATTTCAATAGTAGAGTCACATGCCTTAACCATGCATAGATGAAGAATTCTTTGATGGATTATGGAATCCACTAAACCCAGGATCTCTATAGCAACAATAGGAATACCTAATTTGCTCCAAATGGCAATTATAAACAATATTTTAATTAAAAATACCTTGTTAGTAATGATGAGAATCTAGTCCAGGACATGTATATCTAAAATTTGGAAGTCCATTTGAGTGAATGATCTTTTTCAGAATATTTGTTATTTGACAGGCAAAGTCTGTATCCTACCATAACTCATCCATTTTCCTTGAAAGGTAATGTCTTCTTAGGAAATGCACACCAAGAACTTCAGGCATCTGATGGCTGCCTCCTTTCTAGATACTTCCTTGCAGGCCGTGGCATGCAGCTTATTTAAAATGGCACCAAGTTGAGACTTCAAGAGCTCATAGTTCTGATACCTAAAAGACATCAATGTGTGATCTGTCCCCTTTTCTTCACACTAATCACAGGCCAAATGCATGAATGTTTCAATGATATGATTTAAAGGGGATGCCCTGTCAACAAGACTGTTGTTTGTAGATGGCTGTGATATTACCACATCCAATAAATTGCCCACAATAGTAACTTTCCAAAGAAAAGGGTCAGTGTTCAAATTGTGACCTGCAAACAGCCAGCAGAGGAAAGGTAAAGGATTGTTCCACCTAATGCTTCCAAATACAGTAGATATTGTAGAAAGTGTCCCCATTCATTGTGTGCCTTGGATAATTTTTCCATTGTACCAGAGGTCCCCAACCTCTGGGCCTCTCACCTGGTACCGGGTCGTGGCCGTTCAGAACCGAGCTCACCTGCCGCTCATACAAAACCATCCCCATTCCCCTATTTTCTGTCTCATTCTGCTTTTTTTCCAAATCTGCAGCATGCTAAGTTTAATAAACAAACAAAAGATTTGCTGTTGAGCAAGGGTGGGAAAATCTGCACTGAGTTGCTTTTTAAAATGAAAAATGTTATAAACAATACTTCAATTTCCCCCCTCCCCCCAAAAAAAATCATTGCATAATTGAATTCAGTAACACTTAGAGTTCACCCACTGAACTCATACTTGTAACTCATGACTAACTAAAACGTTCTAAACGTAATTAATCCCCTCAGAATAGGCTAAACTCCAACGGATCCAACTCCATTCTCAAGTATCAAGGCTTCTGTTGCTGTGTAAAATTTGACTGTCCAACTATAATTCCACTCCCATTCCCAGCTTTTGAAATTCATATTTTGAAATGCCTGCTTTCAGCCATTGGTTGTTTTCTAACCCAAGTCAGAAATGCTGGCTCCTTTTATTGATTTTTGGATTTTAATAGATGGTAAAGATGAAGAAAAGTAAAGGGAAGGGGAAGAGAAGTAAAAGGAAGTAGAAAGCAGGGCAAAGAAACATATAAAAGGACACAGAGACATGTCCTAAAAATCAGACATAGATGATAAATTTAGGTTAACTTTCAGATTTATATCAGAAACAGCAGTGAAATTTCTTTCTAAACCTCACATTCATTCTACGGTTTACAAACAGTTTATATAAGTCTATAAGGGCAGAACCATTATTACATCCATATTTACTCATATACAACTAAAAATATAACATTAGAAAGCTTATATAAGCATGTGGATTAATTCCAACCGATTTTTGAATGTGTTCCAATGAACACAGGCAGAATTTAAAGTTTTGGACAGAGTACAAATCCAAAATAATTATTTATGTATTATATTTCTAATCTGCCCAGAAGAACTTTGGCTGATATACAACATCAAAGAAGAACTTAATAATAAATGATCACATCTAAATTAATTTCAAGAATAAAAATGAGCCACAAAAGAAAAACAAAAATAAAATCCCAAGAACCTGTATAGCAAATTTTATAGTAAATTAAAACCCTATTTTTAGAAATAATAAATATCTTTCTTCTGCTAGATAATAGTAAGACAAAAATTGCATTTCAAGTATACCTATAGTTCTACAAGCTGACCACAAGATGCTGCTGAAAATAATGACATTCAACGCAGACTTGGAAGAATATTTTAAATCCTACCATACAATTGGAAGGAAAGGATGGACAGGAAAAATATAAAGACCAAAATGGCATTTACTGCAATGCCAGTAAGGTTTCTATGTAGATTCTAATGCTAAGTAAACATCAAAATCCAAGGAGCCATGGTGGTGCAGTGGTTAGAATGCAGTATTGCAGGCTAACTCACTATTCACTGCCAGAAGTTCAATCCTGACCAGCTCAAGGTTGACTTAGCCTTCCACCTTTCTGAGATTGGTAAAATGAGACCCAGATTGTTGGGGCTAATATGCTGACTCTATAAATCGCTTAGAGAGGGCTGTAAAAGCACAATGAAGCGGTATTAAGTATAAGCGTATTGTTATTGCTAAAATCACCATCCCTATAAATACAATGTTAATTTCTAATACTGTATAGTAAATCCTGATAAATATCACCAATACAATAAAATGCTGAATAGGCAAAGCAACTGCTGTCTTCCAACAAAGGAGCTCGGTATGGACCACGTCCGCCATAAACACAGCAACCAAGATCAGATTATTTAATGTCACTGTCATACTGACTGCCATCTACACCCCTGAGATCTGTAAATCTACCACAAGAATTAATCATAAGATCAACGACTTCCAACAACGTTACCTCAGAAGGATACTTTGTATCTCATATCGGGACCATGTCACAAATGAGGACATTCTACAAAGAACTAATTCCCAAAAACTCTCTGAGATAGTGACAGAACAAAGACTGCCATTTGCTGGACATGTACTCCTCATGAGTGAGCAACATCCATCAAATATCACAATCAACTGAATACCACCAGATGGTTTGAGAAAAAGAGGAAGGCCAAAGAAAACCTGACACCAAACATTTTGGGAAGATCTGAAGAACATCAATCTTAAATGGAAGGATGTGGAGACTGTAGCTGTGGACCAATAACTGTGGAGTAAACTTGTATCCCACTGTGCTTAGCACAAGACGTGATATAGGAGTCCTATTGGTGCAGTAGTTAGAATTCGGTATTGGAGGTAAACTCTGCCCACAGCCTACAGTTCGATCCTGACAGGGCTCAAGATTGACTGAGCCTTCCATCCTTCGAAGGTTGGTAAAATGATGACCCAGATTGTTGGGGGCAATATGCTGATGTTTTAAAATGTCCAGAGAGTGGTATAAAGTACTATGGTGCGGTATAACTTACAACAGTTCATTTAGTGATTGTTCGAAGTTACAATGGCACTGAAAAAAAGTGACTTATGACCATTTTTCACACTTATGACTGTTGCAGCATGCCCATGGTCATGTGATTTATATTTGGATGCTTGACAACTAGTTCATATTTATGACAGTTGCAATGTCCCAGGTATATGTGATCTCCTTTTGCGACCTTCTGATGAGCGAAGTCTATGGCCAAGCCAGACTGACTTAACAACTGTGTTACTAACTTAACAACTGCTGTGTTTTACTTAGCAAATGTGGCAAGAAAAGTTGTAAAATGGGACAAACTCACTTAACAATTTTCTCATTTAATAACATAAATTTTGGGCTCAACTGTGGTCATACGTTGAGGACTACCTGTATAAGCCTAAGTGCTACTGCTATATACAGCAAAAGTTCTTTTGGGATCCTCCATAATTTTTAAAAGTGGGAAAGGGTCCTTTGAGCAAAAAGTTTAAGAAATACTGGTCTAAAAAGGTAGTCCTCAACTTACGACCACAATTTAGCCCAAAATTTCCATTGCCCAGCAAGACAGTTGTTAAGTGAGTTATATCCCATTTTATAACTTTTCTTGAAAAAGTTGTTAAGTGAATCATTGCAGCTGTTAAATTAGTAACACGGTTGTTAAGTGAATCTGGCCTCCCCACTGACTTTGCTTGTCAGAAGGTCACCAAAGGTGGATCACATGGCCCCAGGACAATCCAACCATCATATAAATGGGCCAGTTGTCAAGCGTCCAAATTCTGATCACTTGACCATGGGGGTGCTTCAACGGTCATAAGTGTGAAAATAAGTCCATTATAATAAGTCACTTTTTTTCAGTGCTATCTGTTGGCACTGGAACCTGTTACAACCAACATGCAAATTATTTTCTCTAGCTTTCTCTTTCCTTCAGTGTGCCAATATCAAATTATTAAATCCTCTTGAGATTTTTTAAAATAAAAAGCGTGCATGTTTTACATTGTTGTTGTTGTTGAAAAGGTTGTAGCATGATTTCCGTTATTTTTTTTTAAAAGATGCCATTTTTAGACCTTTTTTAAAACAAGCATCATTCTGTGTAGCAGCCACTAGGTGTCACTTTGTTAAAAGAAGAATTGATTTTGTATTCCAGTTAAAACCCGTCCCAGATTCCTCAATCCCTTAAATGGTATTAGTTTAAAATAACCTGACCCTTAGCAAACAGCTTGATCTACAGCAGAAGATCCTAAATTCCACCATTAGATACACAAGCCAAAAAGGCACGTGACTAAAAATGCATGTTGAACATTTTTTTACAGATTACTTCAAATCACATGGAAGAAAAAGTAGGAAGACAGGAAACAGCCTTGATTCTCAATGAATGCTCTGCATCCAGATGTTGTGTGCTCCTTATACTGAGAGAAATTATTCATTAAAAACCAACCACTGTGTTATCTGTGCTTTCTCTATTGCATTCCTCTATTCAGAAGAGACTTATCCTGCTGCAGCCAAGAGCCCTGTAGCATTTCAAATAATCTTACACACACACACACACACATACACACACACACACAAACACAGGAAGCCTTTTCTTAGTGCTGCTAAATATGGCTAAGATCCAAACGCTTGTTTGGGCTTGCCTGCCTGTTTTGTATTCTTACCCAGCCTAGATCCCATCAAGATATTTTTGAAAGAAGCCCTCAGTTTCAATTCAACTGAGAGTGTGTGCACTGCTGCACAATAATTTTATAAAGAAAAGGTTCTTAATCTCCTCTAACCACATGAAACGTTTGTAAGATTAACCAAAGGCATTTTTAATACCAGGAACTGACCTGACATAAAGGATCAAATAATTTGTAATTATTTTCCCTGAACAGAAGTTATACATTTCCAGTCACACACACACCATAATAGCAATAGCACTTAGACTTATATACCGTTTCGCAGTGCTTTACAGCCCTCGTTAAATGGTTTACAGAGTCAGCCTATTGCCCCCAACAATCTGGCTCCTTATTTTACCCACCTCGGAAGGATGGAAGGCTGAGTCAACCTTGAGCCTGAGTGAGATTTGAACTGTCAAATTGCAGGCAGCTGGCAGGCAGCAGAAGTAGCCTGCAGTACTGCACTGTAACAACTGCGCCACCGCGGGTCATAATGCTAGTTCTTTGGATTCAATTTGGTTCCTTCCTTCCTTCCTCAGAAAGACCAGACATATAGAAACGGGATATTTACTGGTAAACAACAAAATCTGTTGCATGTAGTGGGATTTTAAATAATTCATTGGTTAAAAATATGTGCTTCCACTTTCTACTTCTGTTTTGTACAAACGTAAACATTTGTTTTGCTTTCTGTTTTTCAGATGAAGTGAACACTGGCTGAGTTTATAAGGCTCAATAAATAAGCCAGTCATAATGATAGTTTATTCATTTTTTCCCCCATTTTCTGAGTTCGCACACTATGTTAGGCAAAGGGGGCACTGTTCTGTGTGTGGTTCTGCTTCCAAGGCCAGTTCCAGTCTGTATTGGTGTGAGGGAAGTAGTCAAGCCCAAGGCTCCTGTTTTGCCTCAGCGCTCTGCCTTCCTTTTTAAAAATATTTAAATGAAGCCACTGGGAAGTCATTTTGGGATATGGTATGATCAACATCTTTGTCCTCAGCCATTCAGTGAAGTGGTCAGCTTCTTTTCCAGCATTTGAATGCTGTGAAGGACTGGACAAGGAGGAATGGGTTTTGGTTCAACTCTACCAAGAGTAAGAGGGGTTTCGAATCCCTCAGATCTGAAGTGTGGTCTTTGGGTTGGGAGGAGTTGGCTCTACCCCACTGAGACTCGGGGGGGGGTGTTCTCCTGCATTCACAGCTCCTGTTCAAAAAGCAGGTGACAGCTGTGACCAGGGGAAGTAGCTTTGCACAACTGCACCTTGTGCACCTGTCGTACCCATTCCTGGACCAGGAGGACCTGTTTATGGTCACTCATACCTTAGTCATTTCTGATTTAACTAGTGCAATAAGTTCTACATGGAGCTGCCCGTGAAAACTTATCCAGAAGCTTCTGTTGGTTCTGAATGCAATGACAAAGGAGTTATGGGCACATCTTGCTATTCCCGTGCAACACCCTATTCTATGGACTGCACAAGCTTCCAGTAGGCTTCCAGTTGCAGTTCAAAATGCTGGTTATCAGTTTTAAAATCTACATTTCATAGGACTTGAGGGACTGCCTTCTTCTAAGAACGTCTCCCCAATCCGCATGTTCCTGTAGAGAGGACACGCTCCCAGTTCTTCCTTTTAAATCTTATATGGGACCTGTGATTGGTCTTGCTCTCTGGACTGATCCGTGGGGGGGGGGGGGGGGGGGGGGGGGGGGGGGGGGGGGGGGGGGGGGGGGGGGGGGGGGGGGGGGGGGGGGGG
>JANHFL010001724.1:23353-35825 GCA_032468155.1 Oxyrhabdium leporinum | reverse complement strand
GCTGAAGAAGCTTCTTGGATGAGAAGCGAAATATCTTCAAAGAAAAACCAGAAAGTCCAGTTGCCTCTTGAAAAAGCTCTTTGGAACATGAGGTCACAGGATTTATTTATTTATTTGTTTGCTTGTTTATTTACTTCCTATTTCTAGGATTAGGTACTGATGATACCTCATAGTACATCATTTGCATTGCATAGTACATCTTGACCTGTGATCAAACAAAAGGTGTAGCTGAAGTTATTTCCCAGTGTTTGGTGGCTGTTAGGGTCTGAGTAGAGAGAAATAGGCTCAGATTTAGTTCCACAAAGATGGAATAGGTCCAGTTCTAGAAACCAATTGATCCCTGTAATTTCTATCTAAATTCTATCTAGAGTTGCATGTTCCTGTATAGACCTAATTCATGATCTGAGATTTCCATAGATCCTCTTTCAAAAGGTCTTTGTGGGATGGTTTTGAGTGTTTATTCCCTTTTAGAAGAGTTGTGCATTGCTTGCATTGATTGCGTATGTGTCAATTATTTATTACTGTAACTTGTTTTAATGTGTTTTTTAAAGAATAAACTACTCAGGGGTGCTTTCAACTGGAGCAATATGTAAGACTCAGCAAAATAACTAAAAATACATCAATAATTATATTTCTATCATTAAAGACTTTGGCCATAAAAAACGACACTTTTAGGATTCCTGAAAAGCATATCACCACATTTTTATATGGCTTCATTCTTGTTCATTTATCCTCTAGATAACCTTGAGTTGGCATCATAAACTATGGCATCAAGTGGCAGCTACATATTAACCAATTAGACTTGGCCATTTGATGATATTATGAAGCCACATTAAAATAAGGATGGCAGTTCCTGCCATCACTCTTAATGGGTAAACTCTTTTTCCCAATTTTGCGGACATCCCCCTGGAAAGGAACAAGGGGATGCATTTCAGAGAAACTATATTAATCCATAATAATAGTAGTAAAATTAAGTCTCAAACATCTGCCTTGGAGATGTGAGTAAACTGAAGACAGGGATACAATATTTTAATAAGTAAAAAAGCTGTCACATTATTGCTAGAGTTATTTTTTGAATGAGAAGAGAGCTTTGAATTCAAATGGTTATCAGAAACAGATTAGAGATAACTGCTTGGTTTTTATTAAAAACAAAACAAAACACCAGGTATTGTAGGTGTATCTTAGTACTGTTCTGTGTAAGCTGAAATTTTTGCCAATAGTGAAAGCATTTGCCTTATTAATTTTCATAAATACCATGCTGGTAGATCTTTTGAACATTTTTCCCCCTGATTTTTTTTATATGAGTGGTATGGAAAGCTGAAATCACCTCCATCCTTTCCTCAAAATGCAGAGTTTAAGGAAAATCAAAACAGGGTATTTTTCCCTTCCCAAATGCCTCCACAACAATGGAACTCATTAACATAGAATGTTGCAATAAGAGTTGATAGTATCTCATATTGAAATGGTTCTTGGAGGAAAGCTTTGAGGAAATATACACTCTTTAATTTTGTCACCATTGTTATGGAGCTTTGCTACTCATCAACATTCTATAGGAATTTAGCTAGTCACCATTGGATACAGAATGCTGAGTTTCATTGATCTGGCCCAGCAAAATAACTATACTTACAGCAATATTTATCACCCCCATCAATATGTTTGGTGTTGCACAGCAGCAGTAAGCAGAAAGGAGATCAAGTTCTACTGGAAAGCTGTAGAACTTTATATGATTCCCTATTGCTTACCACCAGCAACAACTAAGAAGTCCCCTTTTCTCATCCCACAGTTGATTATGTGGCATTATGTTGTTTTTGACTCTTTGTGACCACATAGGTACATTTTCTCCATGATGGTCTATATTAACTTCTTCTTTTGGTTCTCCCCAAAGTGCACCCACCACCCACTGTAACTGAGCCTGTCCACGTTGCTCTTGGTCATCCTCTTCATCTCCTTCCTTCCACCCTTTCCAGCATTACAGCCTTTGTAGAGAGCTGTTTGTTTATTTATTTTCTACATCTATATAGCTGCCTAACTCACATGTATGATTGGGTGGTATAGCATAATATAATCAAGTAAATAAGCATGGAACAACAATTTAAAAAAATTTAAAACACAGACATCAAACTGCAATAGAATGTACCAATATCCTACACCTAGTGTGGTTATTTTGCTGGTTCCCAACATCAATAGGATCCTCAAGCTTGTCAAGAGCCAGGTTTTGACAGACTTTCTAAATGAAAAATGAAAACAAAAGAAAAGAAAACTCGAAAGAAAACCAAGACTGAGTTTTTCTGAAGAAGAATGGCATGAACCTGTCTGGAACAGAAAACAAATCCCTTCACCGTGCTCATTGACAATCTGTTTTTTAATTGTCTTCTAACCCAGTATTTCTCAATCTCAGCAACTTTAAGAAGTGTAAACTCCAACTTCCAGAATTCTGAAGAAAGTAACCAAGTGGAAGAAACCTGACCAACATAGTGAATAAATACTTCAAATAAAGAAGATGAGCACATTTGTGGCTCTTTATAGAGTTCACTTATTTTCTAAACCACCAGAGGGCAAGACAAGAAACAATGGATGGAAACTCATCAAGGAGAGAAGCAATCTGCAATTAAGGAGAAACCTCCTAAGAGTGAGAACAATTAACCAGTGGAACGGCTTGCCTTCAGAAGTTGTGGGTGCTTCATCACTGGAGGTTTTTAAGAAGAGACTGTCTGAAATGTATAGGGTCTATCTGTATTGTATAGGGACAGTATAGGGACTGTCCGAAATGTATAGGGTCTCCTGCTTGAACAGGGACGTTGGACCAGAAGACCTCAGAAATCCCTTCCAGCTCTATTCTGAATGATTGATTCCTATCAGGTTGCATTTCCACCTAAAAGCTGTTGACTATTCCTTGGTTCACCGATAGGCATCGATATTGTGTCGAGAGAGGGATCAGTGTTACAATAAACACTAGAAGGCAGAGAGATAAACGCTAAACAATAAACACCAGAGAGCAGATTTCTGGTTGGGATTCCCCCACTTTAGGGGCAGCCCAGCGCATCTGCAAACCACAGGGCTTATTCCGCACCGGAGGGTTTGGCGGACAGAACTCTGGACTGCTGGCCAGGAGGTACCACCTCTCCACACGTTCAGCGCGCGTTCATCAGATGGAAACATCTGCCGGACAAGTGAGGTCTTCGCACGTGTCAGGCCAGCAGTCCTCCCTGCCTCCCCCGCCCGCCCTTCCTCACCCTCAGCACGGCGGCACCGCGTGTCTCAATTTCCCCCTCCCCTCCCGCCCGCCACCTCTCGCCCCGCTTCCCGAGGCGCCCGGGATGGCTGCGGCTCGCGCCCACGCGGCTGAGCGGGAGCGCGACCTGCCTCCGCCGGGGCCACCGCCGTCTATTTTGGCCCCGTCGCGTGTTGGCCCAGCTTCCTGCCATCAAGACAATAGCGCCGGGTGGGAGGGGAGGACGACGACGACGAAGAGGACACCCTCCAGCGCGGTCCCGACCACCCCATCACCCTGCGAGCTGCCAGTTGGCCAGCGGCCAGGGCTAATCCTCGGAGGCCTCTCCAAAACACAGGAACCCATCCGGGAGCGATCCTCCGCGCGAACAATGCGAGTCCGAGGGGGAAGCTCCCTGCGGTGGAATTAAGGCTGCTGACAGGACGTGCCGAGCCAGCAGGCCGGGCGGCCAGCCGCCGAGATAAGACGCCACTGGGAACAATAGAAGGAATTGCAGAGCTGCCCTTCCAAACGCAGCACCGCCCAGGCCTTGGAGAAGAATGGCTTTTTCGGGCCTTGGGACGCGCCGTGGCAGCGGCACTCAAGCCGGCGTTTCCTCGAGGCCGAGGCGGGCGGGGAGCAGCGCCCGCCGGCGGCATTGCTGGGGCTGAGGCGACGGAGCGGCTCTTTGGGGGCCACCCGGACTTCCTTGACCCCGGTAGGGTTCGCTCATACTCGCAACCTGTCTGGCTCCTTCGTATCGTCTAATGCCGTTTAATGGTTAGACTCTAACCATTGCCATTTATGGTAGGGACTCTTAGGTAGATTGACAATCAAAAAAAGTAACATTCCTTCATGTTGCACTTTTCCTCCTGGCGACTACATGGACACATCCGTGCACGGTTTTTCTTCTTTCTTTTTTCTTTTTTTTTAAAAGACCAAAATAACCCTTGCTGCCTTATTTCATCTACAGCCCTGCTATTCCCCCCTTACCCAAGTATTAAGCAGATCTAGTTCCGCTTAGTTTCTGAATGTAGGCAAGATGGACCAGAGGCAGAGTGAAAAACGGTGCAATATTATAATGCATGTAAGTGCACATACATTCAATTGCACAGATTCAAGTTACTGGTTTTAAATTACAGGATAGGCTTATTGGGATGATGGGATTTAATAGAAGAATGAAGGTCCCAGGATAATGTTGCAGGATCCAATCTGAGTCAGTCATCCAGACCAGAGGTGTTTGTCTTCCCAGCTTTTGGAGTGCTAATCCAAATCTATCGATTCCCATGATTTTTTTTTAAAGGCTGCTTGAAGAAGCATATGGCATTGAATCTGATAGCTAGGTTGTTTTTTCTTTTCATTGAGTGCGGGGTTGTAGACCAAACTATATACTGCTAAAACTCTTGTCATGATTGAAACCTGAGCAAAATGATGCATCAGAGGGCAATAATTTTTGAACCAAGGTATGGGCTAATTTAACAGAATGTTATCAAAATCTGAGATCCCTGTGGGATTGAATGTGGCAAAGTTGCTACTGCTTCAATGCTGCCAAAGTTAGCTGCAGTTAGCCATGGTCATTGATCATCATTTCCATTGCTCTCTTCCTGCTTCCTACAAGGAAAGTCAGTGGGGAAGCTGGCAGGTAGTTGGAAGCTGTTCCTGCTCCCACTGCTTTTTTGCCTACCAGTGGTCATTCAGTTTCTCTGTTTCGATAAGGAAATAATCTCTGAAATGAAGACCCAATGGGGCATTGGTTTGTCTAGCTAAAACTGTTAAAATCTGTACAATAATATATTTCACTTGTGCTACATAAATCTTAAAAGATGACTATTCTTGTACTGCAGGGTTTTCCAACTGGGTACATTCCTGATGTGCTGAGACTACAGTTCTTCCGAACTGGCGAAGTGTGTTTAAGTGCATGCACAAAAAACATAAATACTGTGTTACATATGGTGGCCCTACTTTTAATTAATGGATAAAAAGCCTACATTCATTTATCTGTTGAATTAATATTTCCATCTTTTCACCAGGAGATGAAAGCAGCATAAGTAGTTGTCCATTCCCCAATTTTTCTCATAACAACAAGCCTGCATGTTGATAGAGCTGAGTGTGAGAGAGTAATTAACTATAAGGATCTTAAAATTACATTTCCATTTCCCTAATTTATTTTTGTCATGATTGCCATCCCATTCAAATTGCTTTAAGTATTTGCTTGTAAGCATGAAAAAGATATAGCAGTGTAGGAAGCAAGAAATAGATGCTTCTTTGATGCCTCCCAAAGCTGGAAGTTCTGTCTCCAACTAACTCTTCCCCCGCTTCCATTATTCCCTTGAAAGTCTTTATGGGAAGACTAGAAGTTTGCACCATGATGTATGGTTCAAAAAGGGAGTATTGAGCTGTGCCTGATTCTTCTTGCAAACAATGGTTTTCTTTCCACATTCAGTGTAATGGAGCTGGGAGAGAAAGGGCACAGAAAATCTTTGCTGAACTGGGGCTTCAGGCTACCCAAAGAAGCATTTGTTTTGATAGCAGCTCTTGGCCTGAGTTGCTGTTTTATTTTTTTTAAGCTATTTATAAAAAAATGGATCTTCTCTAGAGCAGGTTATGCAAAGGCCAGGCAACTGGAAACAAAACAAATTTGCAGGGAGAGCTCAGGTTAAACATACTGCCAAGAAAGCCGGGTTAAAGGTTTTTCATAATTTCTGAATTTGGCTACAAGATCTGAATATCAACATGGCCAGAAAAGACATTAGTTATAGAGCACATTTAAAATTGCATCTTGGATAACTTAATGTTTTCTATTCATTTTACACCACTATGTATCAATGATTCAACAATAGTCAAGGACAAGATAGGTAACGTCTGTCCCTCTGTTTTATCTTCACACAAATTGTTAGGTGAATCATAATTTGAGATGACCTCCTGATGGTGATCATACTGTAGTAGCCACTTAACACTTAGCCAAGTATGTTATGATTGAAATAAAGTCTTCAAGCCAAGCAAAACTCTAGTTTTTTACTACAAAACTGTAGTTAGTAATAATACAGACATGGTTTCCCATTATCTTCTGGGGTGATTTTTCAACTTTGCAATTTAGTTTATAGCCCTGGAGCAGTCTCATCCAAGTATTCAAATGAGTGAGTTGATTTTTTTTTCTTGGTAATATTTGCCATAAGATACCCAAATTTAATTGTATAATCTTAGCAAATTGTATGCTCCTTGGAGACAGGATTTTGTCTGTTTGGGCCTATGCAAGTCACATCAATACACATTAATTTCAGGTATAAATAAATAATTTAGAAGCTCAGCAGCTTACAGAATTAATAATAACATATGAATCAAGAGACTGAGAGAAACTTTCAATTACCTTTCAATTACATCTTTAACATTTCTGAAACCTTTACACTTCTAAATGAAAGTCAAGACATGCTGCTTTGAAAAGAAGGCACAATTAATAAATAGTCAATTAAAACCTCAAATTATGAAGAACTTAGGAGTGTTCTATAACTTTGTGTAAGAGAATTTTTAAGAGAAATAAAGATCATAGGAGATAGGATATTTTCTCTTTTTTTGGGGGGGGGACTTCTGTATGAAATACATTTCCTAATTTTTATGTGAATTCTCAAGAAAGATGAAATGAGATAAGCATCTTAAAAGATTTGCAAGGTATCACTTATAGCTGGTAGACAGTTTCATGGTTTCGGGCAAATTCAGAGAATATAAGACCACCTTGCCAACTACAGTTGATAAGGTGTTTGTAGAAGAAAATGGCTTCCATTACTCTAGAATTCTCTTCTGACCTGAAAGCTGAGATAAGGCAATGAAGGGCAGGAGGAATACTGGGCATTACCAAGCAAGCATCTGATTGCCAGGTAAATGTAATGAGGAATCTTGTGGTACCTTCATGACTAAAACGTTATGCCACATGTTATGGATCACAATTGATTTCATCATCTAAACAGATGTGTCATTTCTAACTGACCAACCTCAGTGAAGTACAGGACTGTAGACTTAGACTGTAGGACTGAAGAATTAGATTTAGGGCTGTAGACTGCAGATCAACAACCATTTACTTGCATAGGGCCAGCTTTGGGTGCTGTTCATTGGGTAAAGGGAGAGACCGCCAGCGGTAGCAGAACCAACTGATTTTTTTCATCCTAACTAAATGTCACTCATTGTCATTTGTCATCCTCCAATTTTTTCTTAACTTTTTAAAAAAGAGCAATGAATTCCATTACACATAGTCTGAAGGCATGCCTCCTTTGATCTGCCCTGTCCCATGCTGTGTGTGTGTGTGCGTGCGCCTTTGAGTCAGTGTTTTCTTGCAACTGCCTGGATTAATCTTGGCAAGATTTTTCAGAAGTGGTTTGCTATTGTCTCCTCCCTAGGGGCTGAGAGAGAGTGGCTGGCTTAAAATCACCTAGCTGGCTTTGTGTCTAAGCCAGGATTAGAACTCACAGTCTTCTGGTTTTTAGTCTGATGCTTTAAACACTACTCCAAACTGCTAAGAGTTACTGTAGTACATTCATGGAAAAGGCATGGACTTAAACAGGAAGGAACTTTGGTTGAAATCTTCCTTGGTCATGAAGCTTGTGTGTCTTTGGGCAAATCTGTGCCTGCACAGAAATAGTGAAGATAGAATAAGAGAGACAGATATTCTTTTAAAGGGCGGCCAAGACACAAACCAGAGCCACAATTAAAATATTGCTAATCAGGATGCCTGAGTTCTACTGTTTTCAGAACAAATCATTTCCATTCATCTTCCACAAGTTTTCCTCTCTGGACCTAATTTAAACTAATATGAGAGATCCTGACCTGCTTTTCATTTTAATTATGCTTAGGTATATCTGTGGGCCTCTGATTTAGGTCAGGGTCTTGATATTGAGAAAGGAGGCATTCTCTTTTTTCTATGTGATATTTTTCCAGATTTCTCTCCCCACACATTCTTCATAGTCATAGGACAGGGAAGAGGAATTAGATTCAACACAGTTCCCGGCTTGTCCTCTTCGTAGCTAAGACATCCCTGAGCAGAAATTTGGAATAATTCATATATGAGGATTGAGTGTTTTTCCCTTTCTCTTTATAGCAAAGCTTGGATTCAAATTGGACCCCTTTGCCACTGCATTTAAAACAGGCCAAGAAGACCAGAACACAGATTCTCTGAACTAGTTTATGTTTCAGATCCTATTAAAATATTATTTTATCCATACTAAGGCTGCCCACCTTTTTGAGAAGAAGGGATTCTATGTCAGAGCCATAATATTGGACAGGAACCCATTATACAGATGCCTTGATGAATGAGATTACCAAGCAATTGTCTATGATTAACTGGCAAATGTGACATAATGCTACACATTTTTATATCAGTTTATATGCTGACTTTCAAGGGGCTAATTATACAGAACAAAGAGATTATTATTGCAATCACTGTTAAAGCTATCCCAATCTAAAAAGAGCTGGCTGAAATGATAAAGATCCCAAAAGTGGAACGAGTCTGGCTTCCAAGGGAGCATATTTTCTTCTTTAGGAGCCGCACAGAAGAACCTCTCCTGTGCGCCCCCCCCCCCAAACGAATCTCAAACCAAAAGATATATTTTTAGGTGGCCCTAATGTGCAGGCAAATTCACATCAAGATACAGAGTCTCTTGGAGAATTAGGTCCTATGTCGTTCAGGGCTTTAAACCAACCCTTACATTGTGTTCAGAAATTAAACCAACACCTTACATTGTGTTCAGAAAACAGCTGACAAGCGACATGGGACAAACATGCTCTCTGAATTATGCACCACTGAGCAGGCAAGTTGCTGCATTTTTTTATTTTTATCAAGGGAAGCTTGAAGCCAGTTCTCTGAGATACCTCCCATGCGGATATTAAACTTTCTGAAAATTTGCTGAAAGTTAAGTAGTCATGAGGGACATTCAGTTAGAATTCCCCAGCCCTGGTACTAAGACAGAGGAACAGAGCAATCCAGCTGCTTTGAAAGAATTGAAAATGCAAGGACAAGAAGGGAGAACGAAAGGTATTGTTCCAGTGAAGGAAGTCTCTGGCTGCAGGGATGCTGGCGAAAGTGTCTGGAGTGCTGACTCAGAGAGCGCCTGGTGGCCGGCGACTGACCTTTGGCCCCTTTGCTTCCTCCTCCTTCCTGCCCAAAACCTCTTTGGCTTTCCAGAGGGAGGAGAATCCCAACTCCTCAAGTCTTTGATTGGTTCAGAAAGTCAAGTCTAGCCCAGAATAAAAGGCAAGAGGGAGCATCTTGCCAGCTGGCCTGCCACCCTCAGCATGAGCACCTTGGCCTTGTATCGCGGCATCTACACCCAAGAGCGCTTCCAACAAGTCTATGGGGTGCCCCTGGAGCCGGAGAGCAGCCTAGCAGGGATGGTGAAGGACAGGCTGAGCCGCTGCTGCCACTGCTCCAAAGCGGCAGCCTTGCACTTGTTTAGAAGCAGGCTGCCTATTGCAAGTTGGCTGCCCAAGTACCAGCCGAAGAAATGGCTTTTGGGGGACCTGGTGGCGGGCTTAACCGTGGGCGTTGTACACATCCCTCAAGGTGAGTTTGTATGTGGGTGTCTGCAGGGGTGGAATTCGTTGCAGGGTCATGCAACAGAAGGTGAACAAAAGACTTGGGAGCTTGTAGTCATGGTCCCAAGAATTCTGCAGCCTGAACAGGACCAGCAGTTCTTCCCTTTTGGAAAGATCTATTGATCTGCACAACAAAACAGGCAAATGTAGGGATAGGCAAACAATATCCTTGACTCTCATTTGTTTCTGTTCCATACTTGTCCCTCCATCAATTTCTCTTTCTCTCTCTTCCTCCATAGATTTTTATTGATCCAAAATCAGTCTCAAATATTTTATTTCTGTTTTCCTCACAAGCCTGACAGGAATGCCCTACTTCTTACCTCCATTTTTGAAGAATTTTTTTTTCCTCTCATTCTCCCTCTCCCCCACCTGTAGATTCTGAGAGCTGCCCCATTTCTCTGGGGCAGGAGGATTTCTACTTTCTTGTGCTTCCAAACTACTCCCATGTTCTTAAGGTCTGGTCTCCATTCTCCTTTCTACTTGGATTTTGATTGCTGTGCCTGCCTGCCTTCCTTTATTCCCAAAAGTGTTCCCAAAATCCAGCTGTCATCCTTGTAATTCCAGTCTCTGCCATTCTTCTAACCACCTCTCTCCTTTCACCTCTCTTTGCTTCTTCCTCTTTTAGGATTTTTGATAGGTAGCTTCTCTTTGCACACCTTATAATCATTGTCTAGTTTTGGACAGCTGCCTTTTTCTGCACACTTACCATGGAGGAAGCCTTATGGGTCCCAGTTGTCTAACAAATTGCACACAGGGTGGGTAGTCTGTCTTGCTCCAAATATTGTTCTCTAGGTTATCTTTCTGTCTGGTGAGAGATGAGAGATTGCAGCTATCCAGTGCAAGAGATAAAAGCAAAGTAAAACGAGGCACAGTGTCTAGATGGGGTTGGGGTTGTTTTTTTTTTTTGCTTTAGACTGGGTTCATGCCTTGCGCGCCCTCCCGTTTGTCCCTTGCCAGCTCAGCCTTTGGCAAGGCAGCTGAGCTGGCGTTAAAGCCGTGCACACTGCCAAGTCCGCAGCCAGGACTGCTGTTGCGTGTCGTCCTCTAACTGTTGACAGAGAGAAAGAAGGAGGCTTTGCCAGTCATTCATAGATCCCATCAAAGAAGATTTGAGGTGCTTTGAAGAAACCTCGAGCGGCGTGAGAGAAGCTCTTTTCCTGTTAAGATGCCACATTCAAAATCCTGCATTTCTGTTTCCAGAGGCTGGTGGCTGTTTACAGGAAGCAATGCAAAGCTTTCAACATGTTAAAGATATAAGGGTTCATTATCATTTATCCAGAGACTAGAATTCAATATTTCTGGTCTGGGACCAGAATGGAAGCAATATAATAATTAAAGCAGAATAATGAGAGCCTTTCCAGAAAATAAGAGAATACAGTTCCAAGTTTTGAACAGATCATACAGGAAATTGTTTTCACACTCGCCGCATTGGGATGAGTCAGTGGGAAGCATTTGATGTGTTTATAGAACAATTTCATTTATATCTATGAAACTTGGAAAGTAATCTTGGATAACTTATTGTCTCAAAGGTTTACTCTTCAGCTAAGTAATTTTTTTCAAGAAGTGCAATGGGGTGATGTTTGTTATCTGAATGTCAGGAACAGAAAGCCTAGAAATGTTTCTCTAGTATCAGAAGCCACGCTGCTGAATCTAAATATTTGTGGGTTATGGATACTCATACAAGAGTGAGAGAAATGCTCCTCATGTGGACAAAGGTAGGCAAACTTTGGGTTCAACTGATATATCAGGAGATACCCTTGGATTCTGTGGACATCAATTCCTCTCATCAACCAGAATAGCCAATGACAAGGAATAACGGGAGTTGTAGTTCTTTATCCATGTGTGGCTGCAAGTTGCTTGCTCCCACATTGGGTTACTGTTTTGTCAACTTTTTATCCAAGGTTAAATCCTATATTATTGGAAAAGTATTTATTGGAAAAAGTGTATTATTGGAAAAATAATTTATTGCTACTCAGAGTTGGCTATTATCCTCTCCACTCTACCAAGTTACAATAGGAAGGGCAGAAGACAGAGCTAAGGCCTTCTGTCCCTACTGTTACCTCAAAGGAACTGATAATGTCAGCAGTGTTTTGGCAGGGTAACCAGACCTACAACTTAGGGTTTATGTTCTTGGAAATCAACATTCCTGCCCTGTCTAATAGTTTATTCTTTGGCTTTAGAACCAGTGGGGATTCTATGACTCTTTATGTTTGTTCTTCCTGCAGGAATGGCCTTTGCTCTGCTCACTTCAGTGGCTCCAATCTATGGGCTCTACACTTCATTCTTCCCAGCCTTGCTGTATATGCTTTTTGGGACAGGGCGTCATGTGTCTACAGGTAGGCAAGACCAGGTCACTTCCAGATGACCAACTTTCTATCTCCTAACTCTTTGGAATCCTGTTTAAACCGGCTGCCCAAATTGATCTGGAATGCTTTGATCGTTTACAAATCTATTCAGGTATCCAGATATGACAAGCAGTTGTGTTAACATTTCTGGACATCCATAGACTTTCTAGACTTGAAATAGGCAAGTGAAACAACATCACTTGCCAGCCAATAACTGTGCCTAATCCTGTCTCCTGGGGTCTGCATCTGAACACGGGTTCTTTTCTTGTGTTCCAGAAAGTAAAAGAATACATTTCTAGCAGGGGATGAGGTGGGGGGGAGGGAGGGAGAGAGAGAG
>JANHFL010001723.1:149062-175400 GCA_032468155.1 Oxyrhabdium leporinum | reverse complement strand
TTTCTTTCTTTCTTTCTTTCTTTCTTTCTTTCTTTCCTTCTTTCTTTCTTTCTTTCTTTCTTTCTTTCTTTCTTTCTCAAGGTACAATAGAACATACGTTTCTTTTTTTTCCTTTTTTCTTTTGTGCTGAATTATATTTCAAAAAGTGACTCCTAGGTCCTGTAATTTTCCTTCTTGGTGTTCCACATACCGTGGAAGAGTTGAGAAGGCTAGATATAGATTGAGATGCTAATGACTAGGTAGCTAGGCATAGTGTGCAGAAGGCTATTTTACGAATGCCTAAACAAATTATAGAAGAACATTTTTCAATTGAAATGTAGTTATGCTGAAATAATACACTAAGTTTTAGGATTAGGTAAAATTCATAAAGTGATCCTCAAAGCAGTAAAAAGAAAAATATTTGTAGTGAGCAACAGTTGCAGGGCATTTCATACTGCATAGATATTTAGCTTCTAAAGCCTTGTCTTGTTTCAGGCAGTTTTTGTAAGATAGAAAATAGTGATTTACACCATTCAGGAGATGAAACTGTTTTCAAAGAATGTTGCTTGGCTCCAATATAAAAGAAGCACTGATGGGATCAGAGTGCAGCTTGTTCTCTGATTTTTTGGACACATGCAATTTTCACAGAAAAATGTGGTGTTAACAGTTTTATCAGTGTACTGGCAGGCGCATATGTGGAATCTTTCTTTTTCAGACTGGAATGAAAATATGCATGCTGCATTGACTATGACTTGTTAAGCTGAAACTGCTAACTTGCTTAAACCTTCTTCTGATTATCAAAGAGCGACAAAAGCAAATCAGCACTATGATTTTTTTCAGAGATTCATAATAAGAAATTACTTAATTTTATTAAACAAATTTCCAGCCAACAAAGTGACTCCAGGTGGCTTACAACATTTAAAAATACACCACATTTTTAAAAAGCCATAAAAAAACCCATCACACGCTCATACTGTTCATGGCAATAACAACACAATCAAATCAACCACTTGAACAGCTCCATCTCTATTTGTGGTCCCAAGACTCGCTGACAAAACTACACTTTTAGGGCCTTTCAAAAAAGGAACAGTTTGACTGAACTGCAACCGATAATATAAATGTATTCTTATTTCTCCTTTTTTTTCTTGAATATTTGAGCTTTGCATAGTTGTCATGTAATGCAGGAGTGAATTTACTTCACTTTAGATGCTTGGGAAGCGTTATCTCAAGTGATGGGGCTTTGAGCAACGGAATTGACTCTAACAGCAGCAAGAACAGCCAAAAACCTGGGTGCCTTTGGACTAGAGTGCTCAAACAACACAACACCTGTTACCTCCACAATGGTCAAAGCCTACAGAACTATGGTTATCCTTTCCCTCCTATATGGATTTCAGACACTATACCGATGACGCAGCAAACAACTGGAGAAATCTCACATGCATGTTCTCCACTCCGTTTTCAGCATTTGTTCTCGAACCACATGGTCTTGCATTCTGTGAAATCCACCAGCATTGACTTCCTGGTTATTAGAACCAAGATGAGGTGAGTGGGCACAGAATCAGAACAAGTGACCACTATATATATACACCTCACCAATTGCTCTATAGTGAGGTACTGGAGTCTGGGAAGCGACCTCAAGGTCAACCATGCAAGCGCTGCAAAGAGGCTATGGAAGAAGCCCTATGCAACTGTGGCATGCAGCCAAGGGAGTTAGAAGCTGCAGTTGCTGGCAGAACCTGCTGGTAAGCTCTGTGCTGTGAAACCACTACCAGCTTTGAAGACAGGCACTGTTAAAAACTGATGGAAAACTATGACTAGCCTTAGAGGATAACACAGTTACTACAATAATGGACTTTCCGTGTCCCGTGCTTCCACACTGAGACTACACAGCCACCTCGTTGTCCACAGATAAACTGCAAAACAGCGCATCTTCGAACCTAAAGGACTACCTTATAATTATATGAAAGTCTCTAGCAGTTGGTTCCTTTATTTCCTTATTTAAAATATTTTAGAAAAGATGAAAGAAAGAAAAAGAAATAATGACATCTGAGTCACAGCCATGGAATTACAAATGCAGAAAATAAGCAAAACTGAAAATATCAGTCCTCGTTCAATATGGATGAGGAGCTTTTGCCTGCAGGATAATGTTGAGTACTAATGACACCAGCATTCCCAGCTATCAAGAATGATAGGACTTTCAGTCCAGCACCATTTGGAGCTCTACAGTTTTCTCACTTTAGTTCAACAGTGTATTTGTATCCTATCATTCTGGCTATGCAGTTGATACCAAAATGAGATAGGATGAGAATTATGAAAGATCAAGATTTGTGTCAGTGCTGAAGCTAAGCGCAGCTTTGATTCTTTTCAAAACAATCATTGGAATGATTTTTTTAAATTCTGGAAGTTTGGGAGATTTGGATGATGGCCACATTTATATTAATTAAGTTCTTTTGTTTAGAGGCCCAGACTTTGAAGCATTTGGAAAGATATGACAGCAAACCTCTGTGTTAAAGAAATTTTGCTTCCAAATGGAATCCTTTCCCTTCGTAACAACTGGAAAGAGGGAAATTGCTTCAACATGAATGAAATTGTTTTTTTAGAACCAATGCAAAACAAATGCTGTTTTGGATTCTCTTAACTGAAACACTTAATGCAGTCAAATTGCTGAAGATTCACAGGAAAGCCACAGAAACAATGATTACTTTAAAGACATGGCAAGGGGCCAGTCACATTTATATTGTCCAGAAGGCTGTAAGATTAATGGGAAAAAGGCTCTCTAAAAAGCTTTTGAAAGGCATAAGCCATGTAACTATTTCAAGGCTAGTAAGATACAAGAAAGAAAGAATGGGCTTAAGTTATAGCTGCACTAATTTTGGTTGAATATTGCAGAAAAATTCCTAAACAAAGTCATGTTCATATGCTTGGTAAAGGAACACGAGAATCTCTACTTTATAGAATCACTGGGAATGTTAAAAAATAAGACAGATGTGAAGATGCCAGTGAGAATTTAGATCTGTTCAATATATATGGTGAAAATATTAGATTAAAAATTTTATTGCTGTGATCGTTGCCCATAAACTTACATTTATAGATAATATAAAACTGAATACAAAGTTAATTTAACAGAAAATACTTGTTAATTAATATGTTTATAAGATGAACAGTTCCAAAGTTGTGCATAATGATTCCTTTGCACCCTGCAATTCAAATAATTGAGTTATATCCCTAATTAGCATTAACACATTATTGAAATTATAGGGATGTATTAAAAAATGTACTTACATTGCAGGAGATACGTTGGTTGTCTGTAGAGACATAAACTTTGCACAATCATGTTCTAATTGTATGAAACGTTTGTACAACTAGTCCCTACAACAGTTCGTTTAGTGACCACAGTTACAATAGCACTGAAAAAAGTGACATGATCATTTTTCACACTTTTCCAGGATACCTGGTTCCCAAACTTCTGGTAGTGGGGCTCTCTCCTACAGGACTTTTCCTATTGATGTTAGTAACTGGACAGATTCATATAGGTAGTCTTTGACTTACAACCACAATTGAACTCAAAATTTCTGTTGATAAGCAAGACAGTTGTTAAATGAATTTTTCCCCATTTTACAGCCTTTCTTGCCACAGTTGTTAAGCAAATCATTGCAGTTGTTAAGTTAGTAACACAGTTGTTAAGTGAATCTGGCTTCCCCATTGACTGTTTTTGTTGGAAGGTCGCAAATGACGATCACATGACCCCAGAAAAATGCAACCGTCATAAATATGATCCAGTTGACAAGCATCCAAATTTTTTATCACGTGACCCTGGGAATGCTGCAATGGCTGTAAATGTGAAAAACAGTGATAAATAACATTGTTCAGTGCTGCTATAACTTCAAACTAAACAAATGGTTGTAAGTTGAGGAAAGGCAGTACCACAGGAAATTCAGTTGTATCAAGTAGAGTTTGACCAATGTAGGTCCTTCAGTTCAGAAATCATACAATGTCCGCATATCGCACCAGCTAGCATCTTAGCTGCTGTTTTTTTATAATTGAAATTTCTGCACACTTTCCAAACACATTGCAACTTAAACATGTGCAACAGTACACATAGAAATCATATGCAAGGTGTGTTTTCACTCATGTGTTTAACATTGAAGAGGATTCTCATTTCTAAACTTTGTGATAGGGAACGCATGTTTTCTTTTTTATCAGATTCCTTTCCATATTTATTCAAACTGGGACCTGCAGATCTAACTCTTGAATCCATTATTTTATGATGATAACTAGTGAGCACATTGCATGGCAGTGAAATGGAAATACAATGCTACCATATTAGTTCCCATTTCAGATTCATGTGTGCTTAAGTACCATAAAACAGACGGAGATACGTGGAAACACATGAATCACTTAGTTGAATCTTTTAGATTTAGCCCAAAGTTTGAACAGTAGACAGTCCAGCACACTACTCCTTAATCATATTGGCAGATGGGTTGAAATTAGGTTCACAGTGATTTCTGAATTAAAGAGAGGAATGTACAAAAGCACAATTCAGTTACTAGATTGTAGTTGTAAATGACAGCACGTATGATACACATCTGCACAGATGATTCATAGTTAAAAAGGAACGGGAGAAGAAAAAAAGAATTGGAACTGTTTTTATGAACTATGGGTGTGTTCACTGCAACACGCTCCAGGGTGTGTTTCAACTTTAATGGAAAGAAATGAGGCGATGTGGAGATAAAGAAAGTAAATATATGTAAGAAAATTGCACTCCTGATCAAAAGAAGATAGCAGTTCTAATTGCAGGGAGATCAATGGGTGAACTCTTAGATATTATTCTCTACTGTAGATTTTTTTTTGGTTTAATTATAGAATAGTTCATCTGCATACATTGTCATCAAAGAGTGTATAGAACAATTTTGTAAACTCTTTCATCAAATTAAAGAGTGACAAAGCTAATATGTCTAGTAAATACGTAGCTCCTGCTGAAGAGACCTGAGAGTTCGTTGTAAAGGTCAGAGTGGGTTGGCATGATGCAAGTTTTAAAGCATTTCTTAATCATCCTGCCTAAATTAATGTGTCGGGGACATACCTTTCACTTCAAAGGATGTTCTCAGTTTAACATTTCACCATAGCTTTAGATCCTTGAAATATATACTTTAGTTCTAATTTTAGAAAATATCATGATTAAATTTGAATACTTTTTTAAAGCCGTAACTGCTTTTTTGGTTAATAGATTAAATACATCTTTGAATACTGGCTGAATAGTAGAAACAGTAATTTGAACTTGATGCTAAATGAACAGCAAGAAGCAGTGAATTAATTCTCTAAATTCCAAAGAAATATATTGCCTTCAGTAGTGCTTTCTGCTCACAACTTGAGTTTCATTTCATCAGCCACTTAAAAGGTTCAAAACTATTTCATTCTTTTTGGTATATAAGTGTTGCATCTTTTTAAACCTAAGAAAGGTACTTTGTTATTTTGATTAGAGTTACTAATGTTTAATCACTATTTGGACAACACTTTGGGGTACATTCTGTTTTGAGTTTACTTGTTTCAGGACAATTTCAAAAAAGTCTGCAGTTGAATGAGTTAGAAACGGATAATAGGAACCATTTGCTTTACAAATATATTCAAAATATAGCCTTTTATTTTCCATACTGAAATGCTTTTCCTATCATCTTCTAAGTTGTTTTTGTTTGGGAATTCAGTTTTCATTAACGTAGCCAACTGTAGGTGATTAATAGTATTTGTATTTTTTACTATAAAAATTCACCTAGTAAATACTAGAAGATTGATAAATAAAAATGGTACCCAATTAGATGTTTATTGCTAGCAAATAATGGCTTGCTGTCATAGATATTTTAACTGTAGTAAATCTACTGATTTATTAGCTTAATAAAGAATAGTGTTAGAATAGTGGTTTGAAGGTAAGAATTGGATGAATATAGGTATAGTGAACAAAGATATAAATTGCTAGTAATTATTGAGATTTTATGTTACTTCAGTTACACGCTAGCTAGATATCAATTTCTGGAGAACTTAAAACTTTTACTATAATTCATTTCTCTAAGTGAACGCAAAACTGGTCTGAATAAGTAGCGTTCTATCTTCTGAAGAGTTCATTCTGTGTTAATCGATAGCTGAATATAGAATTCCATCCAGAGAGAAAGCGAAATAAACCATGACCAGGAATGTTTGAAGCTTCTTCTTTCTCACATCATTGGTCCAGGCAGTAATAGCATACCGGTGGTATATTTATCTTTATACCAGGCAGATGAACCTGTCAATTTCAGAAAGAAAAAATTGTATTGTCTTACCTCCCTGTGCAACAGGAGTTATTTCTACCGTGATTCATTCCATGCTGCATAGTTTTAGCAACTGTGATTGCAAGAACAACAAATGATAGTATCAGCAAACTAAGATGGTCAAAGATTTGAAATTTTCAGGAAAAAGCAAGAGTTCCTGGCCACAGTAAGACATGAAGTACGAGGAAGAAATGAAGAACCTAGAAGAATACAGGTAGTCCTTGATTTACAACCACAGTTGATCCCAAATTTTCTGTTAAGTGAAACATTGGTTAAGTGAGTTTTGCCCCATTTTACAACATTTCTTGCCACAGTTGTTAAGTGAATCATTACAGTTGATAAGTTATTAACCCATTTGTTAAGTGAATCTGGCTTCCCATTGCCTTTGCGTGTCAGAAGGTCGCAAAAGGGGATCACATGACCCTGGGACGTTTCAACTGTCATAAGTATGAACTAATTGTCAAGTGTCTGAATTTTGATCACATGTTCATGGGGATGTTGCAAAGGTTGCAACTGAAAAAAGGTCATAAGTCACATTTTTCAGTGCCATTGTAACATTGAACAGTCACTAAACTACCTATATTTCTATATTCTTCTGGAGAAGTGATAAAACAATTCAAAGAGGTGTCACTGGACAAACTGAGAAGTTCATGTCATATAAGGCAACCAGCTTCTCATCTATTTTATCAAATGGGATTATGGCAGTCTACTTAACAGATGTCAAGTGAAACAGTTCTGTAATATTGTAATAAAACAACCCCTGTGAACTGAAAATATATTGTATTATTCAAATAGAAATTTTCTTACCTGCTGCATACGAGTCTACTTTTGTGAATGAATGAAATTTAAAAGCAGTTTGCAGAGTGGATATGATACCACCTATTTAAAAAAAAAGTCTACTGGATTATTGGAAATCCTGTAAGTGAGGGTAAGAACAATTTTTAACCTTGACAGATTTCTCCTAGACAAAGTAATGGGGAATACTGACAATACCATGAATGGAATTTCAGTCTGTTATTCAAAAACAAAGCCTGTGTTCAGTTTCTAAAGAACATATGGATTTCCATTCTTCCACCCACCCTTAAAATACTCGGAAGGAAGATAACAGTGAAAATCTTGACTGTGTTAAATAAATTGTTGCCCTGGCAATTTCCAGTCTCGAATGGAGAAGTCTCACATGATTACTGCAAAATTTAACTTTTAAATCATATGAACTGCCTACCAATAACTAAAGCATGTATAAGCCAATACGCGGAATATTCCCATATCTAGTGGAAAATAGTCTAAGACATTTCTGGCAACTACATGCTGTACATCTTCATCACATTTGTTGTACCACTAATACATTATGGAATCTGAGTGGTTTTTGTTGCTCTCTGAGCTTGGTTGTTTTCTTGCAGATGTTTATGTAACATCATCAGTGCTAAGTAGGGAGCACTAGAGCAACCAAGCTCAGAGAGCAACAAAGACCCCTCATTTTGCCCCTGAACCACAAACATTCTTCTTTATTGGCATCATTATGGAGTCTATTCACTATAAAAACAGTAATTTAGAGGATCAAAAGTAATATATTTTATTTAAATATTATTTTCCCTTTTGCCATCTTCAGTATTTCCTCATAATGATTTTTGTAAAAACAAGCAAGTCTTCTGTTCAAATTCAGATGATAACTGAAAATGTGAAAGTTATAGAGAGTGGCTCTTTATCCATTTATAGCTGGATCTATATGTTTACTTAACCTGGTTTCTCGTTGATATAAGATTTTTTAAAATCTTTGTCATTTAATTTGCTTGCTATTTTCTATGACCATGGCTGCTTATGATTTATTGAAGAAAGAAGTTTTTAAGTATAAAAAGCTGGGGAATAAAGCAAAGAAACCTCCCCCCCCCCAGTTTTTGTTATTATTAGGCTCTTTCTTATATATTGAGGACAAAATATACTTATTGTGCACCTATAGGAAAGAATAAGATGGAGATTTGGAATTTTTCATTGTGTCTACGTTGCCTTGGCAAACTTAGTATTTAAATGTGGTAAATAATAACATCTTACACTGGGCAGAATAACATGTGGCATTGTTTAAGATAAGCAGTGATTGGTTTATGGATAGGATTTACAGGATTGCACTAGGAAAGTAAGATTCAAATTCTGTCTAATATTTTAGAAGACCCGATACTACCTCTTGGTTTATATAGTTTTTCATCAAAACCAATAATTTTAAAATAGACTACTGCATACTTTACCTCTTGGGAGATACAGGTAGTCCTCAGCTTACGACCACAACTGAGCCCAAAATGTATGTTGTTAAGTGAGAAATTTGTTAAGTGAGTTTTGCCTCATTTTACAACTTTTCTTGCCACATTTGTTAAGCGAATCAGTGCACTTGTTAAATTAGTAACATGGTCGTTAAGTGAATCTGGCTTGCCCTTTGACTTTGTTTGTCAGAAGTTCACAAAAGGGGATCACATGACCCCCGGGACACCACAATCGTCATACACGTGAGTCAGTTGTGAAGCATCTGAACGGAAATCACGCGACCATGGGGATGCTGTTGTAACTTTGAACAGTCCCTAAATGAATTGTTGTAAGTCAAGGACTACCTGTATATTATTTCATATCATTATTCTCTATTCTTCATCTTTAATAGTACAGCGGTGTTCGGGCATTTTAGGCAACGTGTATAACATTTGATGAAATCCTCAATCCCAAGCCAAAGTGAACCGCTCTGCATTGATTCTGTCACCTGAAGACATATTGCGGAATTTCTATGCAGCATGGTAAACAAATTTGGTTCAGTCCAAGGAAATCTGCTGTGTTTGACAAATGCAGAACACAGGCAACGATTTCCAGTCTGGGAGAGGAGCTGAAAGATTGAGAAAATCTACCCAGGGAATAGGACAATCCATGAAAGGATGGGGGAGGATACAATGGATGAAACCTTGACGGCCAAACAAGGGAGATGCAAGTTTGTAATGATGACATTTATGTGGTGATGTGATTTCACAGTATATGTATTGCCATCTTGGTGTCATTTAGTTTGCTATGGATACAATTAATAGGAAGATACCCTGATATGAAGAGTTTGCAGAATTTAGTTGCTATTGTTAGCTGATGAGTTTCTCGTTGCTTATTTAGCTGGCAGTCTTCATATTTAATCATACGAGGGCTTTATACATTATAATTGCAAAACAGTGGCTTGATATCATTTCCTTAGTTTTTTTTTCATGTGTCTACTTTATGAGTTCCAGCTGTGGCATTTTTCAAGGGGGGCTGTTTCTGTATTGGTCAGTGAAAATAATGAAGAAATTTAATGGTTTCACACATTCAGCCAGCAATAGTTTTTTTAATGCTGTTTTATTGACTATGCAACAGTTATAGGAATGTATGCAAGATGCTAAGATGCAAACCATGGTTTACACTAATAAACATTCTCACAACATATAAAGTCAAAACTGGACAGTCCATATCATGATGCTGTATTCAGTTATGTGCATGTGTGAATTATCCCAAGAATTATAGATACGAATTTATGAATTTTAAAATGGATTAGGCTAAAGGATGAACTGAAAAGTTTTTTTTTTAAATCCCAGGAAAAAAACAAAGGCAAATTATGTCCATATTGTTATCAAGAGCATGGACTTGAACTTGACTTGTTTATTTGCTATAATGAAAGGAAAATATCAGGTGGCAACAGTGACCATAGCAATCTTTATTTTGGAAAGAGACTAGCATAAGACTATAGAGGTATAATTCAATACCATTTTAATTCTAATTTACTACATAGTCATCTGTGTAATATATAATTGTTTATAACATTTGCTGATTGTTTTTTTTTATTCCTGATGAGTTTTATGAGCTGCAACATATACACCAAAGCATTTTTGTACATTATTGAGCAATTGTAATTTAAGAATTTTAACATTTGCAAGCAAGCCTGATTAACATGATCTGGTAGAATACAACATGCTTCTGTATGATGGGCATTGAAGAAGAACTGGCTCAGAACTGATTCAGCTTGTTGAGTCCTATAAGGATGTAATTGTTCCAGGGATGGGATGATCTCATGACCCCTTTCTCTGTCAGCATAGGACAAAGCATTCAAACACTTCTGTATTTTGGGACTTCTTGTCTGGATTTTTTAATAAATCCAATTGGCAAAGAGAAACTGCTTTCAACTGACACCTACAAAATACAATGGGACTGAGCTCTTGCTCTGCTAGTTTAAATGCCAAGCTAAAGTTTTGAGGCATTAGTTTCATCTCATTTCGTTTATATAAGTTAATTATTCCTTACAGTTCTAGAAGGAAAATACTCTAAACAAGAAGAGACTTTTATTTTCTGATTAACATGGCAGCATGTAACTAGCTGTGGACAGAAATGGTTGCCTAGGCAAGCCCTGTGCAAAAATTGCTTAATCATTCCTTATGCATGCTGTATTTCTACTGTAAAGTCAAAGGGAACTGCCAGTCATTTTAATGTTGGCTTGACTGTTCTCTAGGATTCCTGTACAATGCTTTTGCCAAACAGTTTCCAAAGAATTATGTTTTTAAATGCTAGGATGATGGAGTAGATGATGATTTGCTAATTTTTCAAAAAGTTCAGTTGAATTTATAACATGCTTAAATGACTCCCTATGCTAGTGAAATAATTGTTACCTACATTGTATTTCAAAAGGCCATATATTACATTCATATATTATTCAGTACCCTTTGTATTGGATTTGTGGGAATGACATGGTATAAATTTTCCAACTACAGTAGTTAATTGGAAAGACTCCCTTAAAAGTTATATTCTTAGTTAATTAAACAAAATGTTATTTCATTTGAATAGCCCTTTAGAGTGAATTTAGATAAGAGTCTATTCTCCCCTCTCCCTTTTCTCTTGGGCAGCTGAAAAAAACATTTATATTCTGCAACCTCTAAATCTCCTTAAATCAGAAGTCAGGGTAGGTAAACATTCTAAGGTGCAGTTGATGTTTTAAAGTGCCCGTTCAAAAAACTTTTTTTTTTTTTTGCCAAGCTATCAATATTCTGCCTGCCTTCAGGAATCTGCCCTTGAAGTACAAAGCCATATGTTTTAAGAAAGGTTAAGTATTCAACAAGCTGTATATTTAACCCTTAACAGGCAAGCTAGGAAGACGCTTACATAGTAGCTGCAAATATGAGAGAACAGTAGAATGACGAATACAGCTACCTATAAAGAGAATTACTCTATGTATAAATTTTTACCAGTAGCATACCTAATTTTATTTCCTTCATTAAAATTTTGACTATAAAATTAAGATTCCAGTTGAAAAATTATCTGTGGTTTACTCAATCTCCTGGACTTGAACAATCAACTGTAAACACTGACCTGGATGTTCATGCAGTATTCACTTATGAAATATAGAACATTTTAAACAGAGCTTCAGATATTCAACCTTATAGTTAAAATTATAACTATATAATTTTAATAGTTATAGTTCTATTATAGAACTATATATAGTTCTATAATATATACTATAATTATAGTTCTATAACGTTATGGAAAAAGAATTTCATAACTTAATTCTTCAGTCTTCTTTCCTGTCTGGTTTACCTTGAAGAGCCAACTTTGCCCTTAGTATTATCACAGCGTCCCCATGGTCAGATGCTTGCCATTTGTGCACTTTGCAAAGTAGTGCACTTTTACGATGGTCACAGCATCCTTGCCATTTGCACGCCTCACTACTGACTTCCAAAGGCAAAGTCAATGGAGAAACCTGCAGTAATTTGCAAATTGTGGTCACGTGATGTTGCACTTGGATGATTTGCTTAATGACCATAGTGAAACTAATGTTGTAAGTCCAGCACAATCATGTGATATTTCACTTAATGATTATGCTGCTTAGTGAAAGAGTTGACTGTCCCAATTGCAGTCATTGAGAACTACCTATATTTATCTAATTGTCCCTTTCAGTGATTAAAAAAATAGCGTCAAGTTCTTACAGTAATCTTCCTATTATTTAAACATACCTTATAATACCCTTTTTCAACCTCCAATCTTTCCATCTAACTATTACTTCATATAATCAGGCCATCCTTATATTAGAAAAAAAGAATATATATAATTCCTTTCTATCCATCATCTCTCGTCCATTTTAATACTTCAATTCTTATTAGTTTTTTAGCTTTCCTCCCATACTCCTCTGGGAGGATCTTTATCTCTATCAACATCTGCATCTTCACCCTTCAGATTGAATATTTCTCCCATCTCTATTCTTCTAAGATGCCAGGTCTCCAGAATATCCACCCAAGCCCCTATCTCCCTTTCAAGAGTATCTTCCAGGTTATCCAATTCGATTTTAAAATCTGTTAAAGTGCTTTTCCCTTGGTTTATTTCATCAGTCATTATTATATTTATCATCTTCTCCTTCTCATCTTCTTGCTTTGTTTGCTGATTTGTCTGTTCTGTCTTTTCTTCCATTCTTTCTGCTATCTCCTCTCTTTCCTGGACTCTTTGATCTTCATTCATCATCTGTTGTAGCATATTTTCTATTTTCCCATATATGCCTTACATTAGGTACTTTATCTCTCTGTGATTCTTTTCCATAGTACCCCTAATGCTTTGAAACATCAACACCATTTCTCTTGAAATCTGACTCCTTTCCCCCTGATGGAGCATCTTGTCTTAATTTAATAAGTCCCACTTTTACTCAAGTCCAAAAGCAATATATAACAGTCCAATGTTACTCCTCAGAAAGTTCAATAATCATAGTTCTTTACATCTCAGGATTATTAATCAATTCCATTTAAGTAGTCCAGGAAGCTTCCAGAACTCAAAAATTACTTTGCTTTACTTAAAAGTCTTCCTTGTTGAATTATTATAGCACCAGTAGTCAGTGTTTTAGTTGAATCTTGGAACTGTTTAGGGTTTTTGTCAGTAGTTTGAACAAAATAAGTAAACTGTTGGCATTTACATTTTACATCAGGAGTTACTTTTTTTTAACCATCACATGTCCCTTTAATATAATTTTAATGTACTCACCTCTCTTAAAAATACAAACACCAAAATCAATATAACTGAGTAATGAAAACAATACAATGAAATTTTGGAAAAGGTGGATTTATTGTAAAAAAATAAAAGGTCCTTGACACTTCCTTTGGATTCTCTCTGCACTTCCTCAAGGGAAGTATCCCTTACAGTTTGGGGAACCCTATTTTAGATGATGTTGAAGAATTCTGTATTTTGCCAAACTACATAGTATTTTATTAATAAAGGAGAATAATTGTGACTCAGGGTTGACATGAGAGTTCCTTAGTGCTCGCTGAGCCTGCTTGTTTTCTTGCAGATGTTACATTACCCAAACTAGGTTACATCATCAGAGTGGTACTGATGATGTTACCTAGTTGGGTAATGAAACATCTGCAAGAAAACAAGCAAGCTCACAGAGCACCAAGGAACTTCATAGTATTTTATTTCTAGCAGAGAGATATTAAAATATGAGTGAACTTGTGTTCTTGTGTTCTGAAATAGATCAACTCAAAAGTGTCTCCAGATAAACAGTATATTTTTATAAAAAAGTAAGAAGCAGGCTTTCTATGTGTTGGAAACAGTTTTTTTTAATGACAAACAGCCTTTAAACTTTCAGATCCCTAAAATTAAAATACCTGTTAAAGCAATGAGATGACAAAGAAGAAAACATTTAAAACAGTTCTATTTATTTTTTCTTAGTAACAAGTTTGAATCTCATGATCCAAAAGTGTCCTCAGAACGTAATGTACTGGACCAGATAGTAATGCCCCAGTCCTTGTTAAGAAACTAATTTCACATTTAGGCTCAGGGTATGGGATGTACAGAATGTTACATGAGTAATTAAAATTAGAGACTTTCCTTGACAAAAGCAGTTTCATAAGGGATTCCTGAAATTAGATTTGTACATTATAAAATCTTATTAAACACTTGCCATATTTAAAGAAAACGTGATGGAAAGTTCAACATGCTTGTCATGGTAATGAAAGAGATTTGAACATAAGGAAAGATTTCTTTAAAATAATTATTTAGATATGTGAACAAAATGAAATTAAATCATAATATTATTCAGAAATTCAGGTTGAAACAATCAGCTTTGTTAGCTTTCAAATTGTTAATTCCATTTTCCTGTTTTACAACCAATTCAGAATTTGAAAGTGATGTATCTGTTACTAAAAATGCAAAAAAGAAAAAAGAAAGTGAAATTCCCATTTGTTGATCAAAATGACCCTGTGTACCATGGTTACTGTGCAAGTAGTACAGTTTAGATCAGGGGTGTCAAACTCAAGGCCCAGGGGCTCCATTTTTGCTGGCAAAGGGCTAGCAAAATAAACTAAAAACAAAACAAAAGGAAAAATGTTTCCACTTTTGCATTTGAGCATACAAGAAGGGACAGGAAAGGAAAAAGGGAAAGAAGAAAGACAAAGAAAAAGAAGGAAAGATGGGAAGAGTGCAAGTAAGGAAAAATAAGGAAAGAGGGGAAGGAAGAAGAAAGAATGAAGATGAAAAGGAAGGAAGAAAGGAAGGAAGGAAGGAAATTATAATGAGAGTGAGGGCGGATCTGAGTTAAGTCCTTCAGCACTTGGCCACCACAGGTGCCCCCGATACGAGTGACGTCGAGCTGCCCGCAACAACCCTGGCCACGCCCACCCCATCCCATCCCCCCGAGGTCAAACAAAACCTTGATGCAATCAGTGAAATCAAGTTTGACAGCCCTGGTTTAGATTAATGGTTGTTTGAATGAGTTAGTTGCAGATCCTGACTTTTCTAAAGTAGCAGTTAGCAGCTTCTATAGAAAATTTAAAAAATCTACTCTGAGAATGTTTATATGATCAGAAAAGTTTCCTTGGTGCTCAACTTGTATGATTGTTTTGGTCTGTGATAAGGATCTTTTCTATTTTTTTGGTAAAGGATTAATGAACGCTCTTTGACTCTTACAGTAATACTTGAAACTGCCCTGCAGTTCATCTTGTTTGCAAGTAAATATATTTCTTTTCTATTCACCCCTTTGACCACTACATCATTACCAAGAATGTTAGAGACTGCTGAATTTCCTTTGGAAATAGGTTTAATTAGGGTTATCATACAAAATTCCAAGCAACCATTAAATGGCTATAAAGACATAGAGAAAGCTGCAGCTCCTTGCTGTATCCTTTAATGTCTGTGATTATCTTGAGTTTTGAACTACAAATATGATAGCCTAGATTTATTGCATAATGTTTTATAAATACCAACATTTTTATTAACGTGAATAGATTAGAACCCTCTGGTAATAATCAGCTAAGCATGCCTTTCTTTTAACAGGAAAAACAACTTTTTTCAAATTGAGGACCAGATCCTATTTTTTCTTATTCCCTGGATCATTCCTATCAGTAACTTTGATAGCCTTTGCACATTTTTTCATAATACCTTTTAGTTTCATCTAGAAATTAATAGATATTCTTGCTATCATTTAGCACAAGCATTCATAAAATTATGCATAGTTTGTCAATAGCATTCCACTTCCTGGAATATTGTTCACATTGAAGGAAATATTCTGATATTAGGTTGCTGGTTCACAGAACAGTCACTTACTGACATCTTAGTTGAAATGTTGTGCTAATGCTATCATTCTGGTAATTAAACCCAAAGAACTTTGGTGACTGAGCTTGCAACCTGAAACCTTCCCTGGATGTCAGATACAATTTATGTTACATCAGTCAACCCAGGTTATTTCAGTCATATGGTGCCAGGCCCCCAGTGACAGGATTAGACATGACAGCGAGATCCAAACTGATCATGTTGCTTATTACCAAATGGAATGACTTTTCTGATTCCTTTGTGCTTTCAAACAAGCCAGGTTGCTTATCCAATATCTGTTCCAGTTTCAGTTAACAATAACAATAGCAGAATGTTTCATTCTCAGAAACGGCATACCTAAATATGCACTATGAAATATGAAATGAGAAGGTTTCTACAAAGTACATGTTTGTTATTAGCAGTTGCTATTTCTTTATTATTAGCAGTTGCAATTGCTTTAGCAGTATATGATAGAAATTAATTTAAATTGTTTCCCTATTAATTGCCCAACAGTTCTCATCTTGGCCAAAAACCACAGCTGGAGAATTAGGTGTGAGCAGTAGAAAGCTTATGTATCTAATAGGACATTTGCTGAATGTTGATGTACGCCACATGGCATATATAATCACAAGTAAACAGTATAATTCACTTTACATACTCAGTAGTCAGTTACTCTGGGCCTCTGGAGATTGGTACCAAGATCACATTGTAGCATCCCCATGGTCACGTGAACAAAATTTGGATGTTTGACGACTGGCATATATTTATGATAGTCACAGTGTCCCACGATCGTGTCATCACCTTCTGACAAAAAAAAAGGCAATGGGGAAGCCAGATTCACTTAACAACCATGTTACTAACTTAACAACTGCAGTGATTCACTTCACTGTGATAAGATAGATTGTAAAATGAGGCAAAATTCACTTAACAGCTATCTTGCTTAGCAATGGAAATTTTGGGCTCAATTGTGGTTGTATGTTGAGGACTACCTGTAGAACAACAATATAAAGGAATGAAATCGCACTAGTAACCTGAAGTCCCTGAACATCTGTTTCATATACCTCAAAATTATTTCTCAGTTTATTTTTGGAAGATTAGCAACCTAGCTTCCTTGGTAAAGACTCTTAGATAGAAAACTCACGAAACAGCAGTGAATGCTGTACAATAGGCATGTCACAACTATGGAAACCTTAAGGACTCTTCCCAATCTACCCTGTCCATATTGTAAGGACCCTCCCCGAGGATGGCAAGTGCAGATCTTGGCCAACATAAAACTTGCCCACTCTTGAAATGGAAAGACAAATAAGCAAGCAAATCATTCTTATTTGTTACAATGTTACAATGGAAGAAGTAGATCTGGTCAATTTCATTTGCTGAAATCTGAAGTTTATAATGCTCCCTCTATAGAGAATATTCATAGAATGAATGAATGTGGAATGTAGCACAGAAACCAAAGAAAGAAGCAACAAGAAGCCCTGAAATTCTCATCTGCTACTTCTGAAACATTTTCATGAGACATTAGAATCTTCTCTTAATACACTGCAACTTAATATAGGAGAAAATTTCACAGTTCACCTTTTAATAAATTTTGTGGCCTTTTTCTAACCTGCTAAGGAAAATAGGCTATATCCCAGTGTTATATAGAAGGTCAGCAAAAGGACAGGCATACTACTTTAGGCTAGTAATATAGCAGTATGTAACTTTAGTTTGATGTTGTATGGTAAAGCACTAATTGGATTCTGCAGCAGACTGCTAACTTTATAGGGCTGTAAAATCCCCACAGCCAAGGTAAGCATACTTTTTTCACAGCAGCCTAAGGGCGGGGGGCGGGGGGGAGAACTCGGTGTCATTCTTTTAAAAAATACTTTCATTTAATGAGAAGCTGCATTTTTTTTGGCACCATTTCTGTTTTCAGAGATATTTAACATAAAGTCATAGACTGTATCAATCCCACTATACGAGTTCCTTCTACACATGAAAACCTTTAATCTCTCCTCTTCCATCAATACCCCTACCATAAAGGAAGTATATCAGAAATTCATATCCCTTAGTCGGGACTGACTTTTGGGGTCTTCATAGATATGCCTGTTCAGAAGTACAGGTAGCCCTCGACTTACGACCACAATTGTGCCCAAAATTTCTGTTGTTAAGTGAAACATTTGTTAAGTGAATTTTGCCCCATTTTACAACCTTTCTTGCCACAGTTGTTAAGTGAATTATTGCAGTTGTTAAGATAGTAGTAATACAGTTGTTAAGTGAATCTGGTTTCTCTATTGACCTTGCTTATCAGAAGGTAATGACATGGCCCAGGGATACTGCAGCCGGTCATAAATATGAGTCAGCTGCCAAGTACCTGAATTTTTATCACATGACCATAGGGATGCTGCAATGGTCATAAGTCACTTTTTTCAGTGCCGTTGTAACTTCGAACATTCACTAAACGAACTGTTGTAAGTCGAGGACTACCTGTAGTGTGCTATTGCCTTCTTTCAGTATTATTTTCAGCTTCCTAGTCTAACCTATTGCTTGGTATTTCCTTATAGTTTTCCATCCAAGGATTAACCAAGCCTGACCCAGATTAGTTTTTTATCTAGATGAAGTCAGACAGGTGCTTCCACCTGAAGAAGCTTAAAAGCTTTAGCGGGAAGCTTTATAGTTCATCTCTTCACACACAGGCTGCATTAATACAGAATTATAAATCAGAATTGCTCTAAACAAGCAGGACCTGGATCATTCAGCTCTTTCTACTTCTCTACTTTATATGAGTACATTTAATAAAAATGAGAAAGATTAGCTTGTTATTCAGTCCTAAATTCCTAGTTCTTAGATAATCCAAACTTGTAAATTAGTGTTCATCGTTGATTTATGGGTCTTATTTTGCTTGGGAACATCATCATAAGAATTTCAATCTGGATTTCAATCAACATTTTACTATATATAATATTTGCTGTAAAGGAATAAAAACAAAGTGGGAGTATTTTCTAATTACTTTCACTAGCAAGTTTTCATATATAGTTAACCAGGATAATTCTGCTTTCTTATTTTATGCTTAAATTATATATTATATAAACCTATAAGATATATGTTTCTAAATTCAGAAGGTATCCATTGAAATGTAAATGTATGTTCCATTTTGCACAATAGTTCTGGGAAGGTTATATTCATATATACTGCCCATTCCACACTAATTATGAATATGGGTGTAGAAAATTACATCACCGATTTTGAGAAATGGTAGAAGAATACATTCAACTTTTTCCCTAAAATATCCCTGTTGCTTTATAGATTGAGAGTGATTTGTACTGGGTGGAAGTTGGTGGCAAACTCGTAATTTTATAGTCCATTATACTGTCTTTATATGTGAGATCCTCTGTGTTTACATTTGTTCATTTTTCTGCTTTCTGTTGTTCCTAGTGGAGAGCTTGGCCATTAAATAATATTAAATAATTAAACAATTTAAATAATTAGATGCATTGGTTGTTAAATTATTATTTAAATATAGTGCATTCTTAGATTTTTATCTGAGTTTTTCATTTTTATTTTTTTCATAGAAAGTGAAGGTTCTATCACACTGGATACTTATGTACCTAGGAAACCATTTCTCCTCACCAGTAGTTCAATGTAATCAGATTCATGTTCATGACAGCCTAATTATTTATATAGGGTTAGTTCAATCCTATATAAATAATTAGGCTGCCCTGAACATGGATCTAATTCTTTCTAACCATTTCGTGCCTTTGAGACTATATATATATATATATATATATATATATAATTTTGAAGATGTTTAAGGTGTTTTAAAGAGTATATAAATCTGTTGGAAGGCCTTGAGGGACTGCTGTTCTGAACTCACACAGATGCATGTATTCATAAAAGCAATAAACTACACAGATAGATTGCTGGACATTGTTTCATCTTGAAAACCCACAAGAAAGAATTACTGTTAAGAAAGATGAACTACTACTAAAAGTGAAGGGAGAGATGAGATTCTACAAAGCAGTTCAAAAGCTCGTGTGAGTATATTATTGGGTGAAATGTTTATTTTTTCATTTTCAGAGTTAGGGCAGATGTCTGCCTTACTTATTTATTGTAGAGACCTTAGGTGTTAATGGTTTCAAATAAGAGGTTTCTGTTTGAAAGCCTTGGTAGGAAATAATTTCATATATATTTATGTGCACACACACATATATGAATAAGAACAATTGGCAGTCTGTTCTGTATACTGAATCAAATCTTTAGTAAACTTGAGAAAAAGTGACATACTGTTGCCTTTTATGCATCTAATTTTGTCCTTATTTGCACTGTATAACCAATTTGCTAATGAAAAGGATGATTCCAGATAAATTTAATGTAAATTTCATAGGATGAAAGACATGATTCTATAGATGGAATCCAGTTCTTTATCTCCATATGGCTACTGGTGGCTTTAGATAAGTGGACTCAAGTCAGAAGAATACTACCAAACGAACAGGGTTAAATATTGCTTTCCCGTCATATCAGTTCATTGATTAAATTAGAATCTCAACATGGCTGTTTGGAGGTTGTGCTGCATATTGTACAGCCTCATTTGAGTTGAATTTGACTCCTAATTACTTAATGGATATATCCATCTAGTTATGCAGACAATGATACGGAAGTGGTTTGCCATTGTCTTTTGCAATGTTCGAAGGGAACCAAAAAAGATTCAAAGCAAATCTGGCTTTAATTCATAAGCTGACATGATTAACTCTAAATATATTCATTAATTTAGAGCAGGGGTCCCCAACCCCTGGTCTGTGGACCAGCATAAGTCCGCAGCATGCTAAAAATGGGGCCATGCAAACAAAGCAGGCTACACATGAAACCACACCCCCTCTGATCCATGGAAAAACCTCTCTCCACAGAACCAGTCTCTGGTGCCCAAAATGTTGGGGGCTGCTAATTTAGAGCAAGACGCTTTCAATTTTTAACAGTCCTACATTTAACATCTAGAAATTCTAAAGGACCAAAGAAACCAGTCTTTTTCACTGAACAAAGAGTCATATCATCTTAATGTCATTGAAATAAGATTGCCTCCTATTGAGGAATTATACTATAGTAATAGAGAATATGTTCATTCTTAAGTATTCTTCAGATTAATGTATTAGTTTGGTTAAAACTAGTCAAACCCATCTCACAGGGTTGTTGTGGGGGAAACAGGAGGAGGAAGGAGTATTGTGAGTTATTTATAACGTAGGCAGGATAAAAATTTAATATAAACAAACAATTTAAACAAAATGTAGGAGTTATGACATCTGTGGTCTTCAGACATGAGCATCTGTTATTTCCCTTAAGGCAGGTGTCTCCAAACCCCGGCCCACAGCCCACTACTGGGCCAGGAGCCATTTGGAACTCGGCTGTGGAAGTGGCAGATGAGCATGCCTGTGTACAATCTCCACTTGTGTGAGCAATGGGTGAATGTTTGTGCGCTTCATTTACGCGAGCGGCGGGCAAGCATGCCTGCCACTCATACAAATGGAGCTGGGCATACTCTTGCCAGCCACTCATACGGAACCATCCCCCCTGCCTCCCACCAGTCCGCAAAGTCAGAAAGGTTGGAGACCTCTGCTTTAAGGCGAGTGCACATTAATTGGGATGCTTTGACCATTAGGCTGTAATTGTATTACAAGTTTTTTTTTTTTAAAATGGCAAATCTGTAATTAAGTAATCTGCATATCTGCAAGAAAGTACATAGCAGCCTCCAAATTCTCATGTTTTTGAATATGAAAAGGAGGCCATCTACAAACCTGCTTTATTTCTTGGCAAATAGTAGGCTCTTACTGTATTTCTTTCATAATACCTATAGATGACCTTGGGAGATTTCCATTGTCATCAGAAAAAAACCTAGGGCGTCATTTGGTGGTAGAAAAATATTGTTTACCAGCCTGCTATTGAGTGCATCCGTTTTCTAATACCTAATCATTCATTTAATGTATACTGGGATTATAACTGTCCCCTCAACAATTATTTGGATATCTCAGTGCCCTGCACTAATTTCCTAGTATCTCTTGTAAGTTTGTGCTAGATACACATTACCTTAAGTCAGAAGGTCCTTGAGTGGGATATCAGAGATATTCACACAGGTTTGGGAAAGAAGCTATTTTTGTATAGTGGTAACATTTCTTTCCAGTATTCCCTTTTACTTCTGTACAGAAATTGCCCTTTTTAATAGCAAAAGGGAGTGTTAAAGCGCATCAACAACTCATAAAATTAAAACAATTGTTGTGAGATTAGTTCTTGTTGCTCAGCTCTCAGCTCAAAAGCCTGTTGTTTTAAGCAATACTTCTCAAGCTCTGTAATTTTAGTCATTACATCTGTAGCCATTCTTGTCTGCAGACATAGAATCTACCATTAAAACACCGCAGTCAGTCTCTGTAATCCTGCAGCCATTCTCTCAGCAGCTTTAATGAGGCATGTTTGTCACTGTATCCACCTTGTTTATTCTCCAGTGTTTATTTTGTTTTTGTAGACTTGTTTAGTGTGCATTTCCTCTGCCTCAACTATTATTAAAGATGTTGCTGCTGGATTTGATTATCTCATATAATCATCCGTGGGGGATGTTTTTGTACAAATTTGTTAATGCATAGAGGAAGTTTATTTGCCTGGCTTTCCAGAAAGCTGGCTGAAGATTCCTTGGAGCAAAGTACAACTTTGATGCTAGTAGCTGATGGCAGTAAATTGTTTTTTTGAAGTCTGTGCAAAATGGGGATGTACATATACAATTGGTTTTCTATACGGAAAGGAGCCTAAGGCATTGAAATGAAAAGGAGAAAAGATGAAAGCTGGCTTGAAGCAAGGTAGTTGGTCAAAATGGAAGGAGGAAGAGGGTGAAGAAGAAGATCCTGATTGAACAAGTTGCCCTTTCAGGAGATATTACCGTAGAACAAGGATAGCAGACCTAATCTTGAGTCAGGAAGATACACAACTCCATCATAGGAGATCCACTCTCCAGTCTATTACGAAACAGGTTGGAATTGACTTGTAGTCCACTTCACTTCAGCCAGCCTTGAAATGGATAAGCCAGTCAGTCCTCTGTCCAGTTGTCAATCAGCAAATACAAAGGATATAATTCAGTCAACATCCTGTACCCCAAGCTGCTGTTTTATTTTGTAGAAGCTAGTGAACAACATAGCCAAAATAAAAGACAAACTAAAAGTGGCTATGATAGAAATGTCTTCTTACATGCACTTTTTATGCAAATTAAAGTTGACTTCCTACAGGAATGGAATGGGAAATATATTACTCTGGAGAGGTTCTTTTGGCTACTCCTGTTCAGATTCTACTCTGTACCTGAGCTACGAATGGAAAATATCTCAAAAATGCTCCATTTTCTCTTTAAGTAGCACTATTAGCACACTATGATTATCATTTGCCTTAGCTTTGAACAGAGATTACCCGTTAATATTGAATCCAGTGTCTAAAGGAGTTCCTTGCAGTTTATTCACCAAGCAGTTTTAGGTTACTAATATAGATTTTTTAAAATGTGGTTGCTTGAAAGTGAACTTTACTTGTCATAGGACCATAACAGGCTATTTATAAACTAGCCATATAATTATACATATATAATATATATTTGCATTGGGATGGTTAAGTTTAAGATTTCATTATGTGATATAATTTTTTTCAGTAAGATTTTAATTTGATTAATTGCTATTAAACAAAGAGATTAATACTATACTGCTATCAGTATTACATACTTTCTGTAGGTACTTAAATTAACAACCATTATTGCAGACACCTTCCTGCCATATTTTTTCTAAGAAAAATGATAGCTTAGGAGTATAACAATACACAGCACAGACTTCAGCTGATAGGAGGAAATTATTACAATGCTAGAATTCAGTAATATAAACATAAGTTAAGAATGACTCAAAAGACATTTATGAAGGACTGTTTGAAGTAGATATTGAGTAATTTGACTATTTTATGCTCAAGATTTCTTCAATTAATATTTTAAGTATATATATGTAATGGTCTTTTGGCAGAATTGTGATAACATTAAGTGACTGAAATGAATTTTTGAATTTTTCCAGTACAGATCACACACACTTTTCTCTTTCTCTCTGTTCCTTGGAATTTGTATGTGCCTAAAGTGGAGAATCAGCTTAGAGAAAACCTGAATGATTGATTACATTGATTGCTTTAAACAAGGGGTCCCCAACCCCCGATCCATGGACCGCCACCGGGTCTTGGCATGCCAGGAATCGGGCCATGCAAACAAGCGAAGCCCCATCCACAAAACCACACCTCCCCACAGAAAAACCTCTGCATGGAACCAGTCCCTAATGCCCCAAAAGTTGGGGTCTGCTGCTTTAAACTATTTCATCTATTTATATATGCTTCCTCTGTGTGCTAAAGCTGTTTTCCACAAGTTTGTTAAGCTTGAAAAAAGCATCTCAGCTTGGAAAACAACATTTTGAATAGAAACCTCTAAAAGATATGAACCTGAAAATTACTCAATTCATAAGGTCCTGTGACAGCAATTAAAAGAAGAGGCAAGAAAAAAATTCTATTTTTCAGTTAGAAAGGTACACCTGACATAAGTGACCAGGGCATGTAAAGAGTGGTACATATATAGCTTGATTAACAAGCTGTGTAGAAATTGGAATGAGTTTAGTGTAGCGTACTCTTGGCTTGTGGGAAATATTGTGAGGCCAAAGTAGCTGATCTGAAGAAAACGAAATACAGTTTTAAATGTTTATTTGAGTCACTTTTTATATTACTTCTAATTGAAATAAACCTCAGAGTGCTTTATGCAAAGGTTCTCGGTGAATATGACAGTGACAAATTCAGTATTTGACAGTGTCCATTCCATTCTCAAAATGACATTTCCTCTGACAGTATGAACAAGAAGGGCAGAAAAGAAGGGCAGCAATCCAACTAAAGAGAGAAATTATGCCTTGGACAGGACCTACAAGAATTGTTTCATGCTGAAGATATGCTGCCAGCAGTGGGGAACTACAAATAATAAGTGGTTTGAGAATTAGAAACACAGATTTTTGGCAGGCATCTGGCCACAAGTTACAAAATCGGCCTTGGTACAAGTTACAATTCGAGGCTTGTGCACTCCTGGAAATAAAATATTATTTGTGGCAGTCTTGACTAGGAGGGCCTTTCCTCAATTTTGAGTTGCATGCTAGTTATGCCAATTTCTCGTTTGGGAGCCCTTTTCTCAAGTCACTCATGCCCTCATTACCTCCTGTTTGGACTACCACAATGTAGTCCATATGGGGCTACACTTGGAAGAGTATCTGGAAGCTGCAGCTGGTGAAAAATGCAGCTGTGCAAGCAGTTTTGGACACCCCAAGGACTGTGCATGTTATACCTCTGCTGCATGAACCGCATTAGATGCCAGCTTGCTTCCGGGTCCAATTCAAGATGTGGGTTATCATGTTATGTTATTCATGGCATGACTGTTACCTGAGGATCTGTCTTGTTCCATTCCATTGATTGTTTGATTTTAATTCAATTTTATCTGTATTTTTATTATGATTCTATGACTTTTTATCTGCAAAGTGCACAGAGTCATTAATATTCAGTCATTAAAACTGAACCCTGGCAAGACCAAGTGGCTCTGTGTTTGGGGTTCTTTGACCCATGGAGAATTGCCCCTTTGGTCTTGCATGGGGTGGCACTTCCCCAAACAGACTCTGTGCGTAATCTGGGGGTTCCCCTGAATTCGCAACTCCTGCTCAAAGAGCAGGTGGCAGTTGTGGCCAGGAGGGCCTTTGCACAACTGTGGGTTGTGTGCCAGTTATGCCCTTTTCTGGACCAGCAATCCCTATTCATGGTCACTCATGCCCTAGTCACCTCCCATCTTGTCTATTGCAACACACTGTACATGGGGCTGCACCTGAAGAGCATCTGGAAACTTCAGCTGGTACAAAATGCAGCAGCTTGCATGGTTCTGTGCAGAGCTTGGTGTGCACATGTATCACCTCTCCTGCTTCCAGGTGCAATTCAAGGTGCTGGTTGTCACCCTTAAAGCCCTCCATGGCTTGTGACCAGGTTATCTGAGGGACCGTCACTTGCCGGTCACATCTATCCGACCCACTAGAGCGGGGAGGCAAGGAATGTTGCAGGTCCCATCCCCTAGGGAGATATACCTGGTGGGACCCAGAAGAAGGGCCTTCTCCATGGTGGCTCCCTCACTCTGGAACATCATTCCCCCAGACATTAGATTGGCTGCCACTCTAACACCTTTTTGGAAGACGCTGAAGACATGATTCTGTCAGCAGACCTGGAGCGGGATGGAACTCATTAAATGGTTTGTATGAAAGTGTATTGTCGGGGGTGCTGGTAGGGGGTGTTATTATTTTAGTAATTTATTATTTTATTCTTTTTATTTCTTTTATATAATTTTTATATCCATGTAAGCTGCCTTGAATCGCCATGTGCGAGTAAGCAGCAATATAAATTTAAATAAATAAATAAAGAAAGAAAGAAAGAAAGAAAGAAAGAAAGAAAGAAAGAAAGAAAGAAAGAAAGAAAGAAAG
>JANHFL010001723.1:116658-138892 GCA_032468155.1 Oxyrhabdium leporinum | reverse complement strand
ACAAAATTAGGCCCACCCCCCAAAAAGTAGGGTTAGGCTTATTATTGGGGTGGGTCATGTTTTCTGAGAAACACGGTGTGTGTGTGTGTGTGTGTATAAAAGTTGTTTACATTCATAACTTTCCTTCATCATTCAAGAGTAACCAAGAAAATAAATGATTAAATAAATCAAAAGGACAGCTTTCTGAAACAAATAATTTTATAATAAAGGACCTATGTTCATTGAAATTAAAACATTGAAAGCACCTCCATCAGTCAGAACTAAGAGAGAAAGGATGTGATTTTTGTTCAAATGTTGACTTGCTTATTTACTCCCCCCCTTTCCTTCCTTCCGTTCTGGAAGGGGCACAGTTACATAACACACGCATGGACATGCTCATGAGAGAGCATCAAAGACAGTCTTGACAAATCCTTTCGTAGTGAAGCAAATTTGTATTTTGTTCCTGATGACGGAAATGTTGGTTTCCTTTTCTGAGCCAGCGGCCTGTCTTTCTCTTAAATACTGATGCTAATAATCTCTTTCATTGGAAACAAACCAAGCTCCTGGATTCCTAATCCTCTCAAAGTCTATACTTTGGATCATTTTACATGACCAGTCATTTTTACATATAGACTGTCAAAGGCCATCCTTGAGATGTAGACCCTCGATTAATATTTTGGCATTCCCTCATTAACTGCACTCAGTTGAGCTCTCTTCGAAAGAGACTAGGTGCTTTGGGATTTCTGCATTGTAAAATATGGACATCCTTTGCATGTTATCATTTGTTCCTTAAATTAATTATTGCTCTGGCAATAATTTTAAAGTTTTCAGGTACATCTTTGTTCAGAGATTTGTCTTTTAACTGAGTGGGAAAAACATAGCCCTGTTGATGGCTAGAAGCATTCGGTATATACGTCTTGCTTGCATCAGCATTCAATAATTGACTTTAAATTGACTTTAGGGTCAATTTAGGGTCAATTTAGGGTCAAGTAGGGTCACTGGAAGAGATTAAGGAAGTCTTATTGCGTCTACCTGTTTGCTTGTGACCTGCAGAAAATTTCTGCATCCTCCTTCTCTTCTCTTGCACCATTAGCACTGGGGAAAATAATACTTAAACTTCAAATTAGACTTGTTTTGTCTTTGTCATCCCTTTTCTGTGAACTTCAGTGACTTTTATGTATTATTTTTAAATATCAACAATTGTTCACCATTATACACTAGTGTCTGAATGTAGCATCTGATAGTTTGTGACTGCATTTGGAAAATACAGGTAGGGATGCTGCAACGGTAATAAATGTGAGGATTGGTCACAGAGCTGGGTTTTTCCAGTTGTAGTAACTTTAAACAGTCACTAAACAAGATAGTCGGTAAGCGAGGGCTACCTTGAATTGTTCAAGTTATATAGCATATATTATGGAAATAATTGTTGACCTATTTGCAACATTGGGATTTTAAAATGGAGAACTTACATTGTCAGGTGAGCAACTCTTATATTGGCTGCTGAATTAAAAGTGCTAGTTGCTCGAGGACAGGATTTTTCTGATGTTGCTACAAAAATTAATCTAAATTTTTCAGTATATTTTAAAACATATTTGAACTAAAAGTGCTAGTTGCTCGAGGACAGGATTTTTCTGATGTTACAAAAATTAATCTAAATTTTTCAGTATATTTTAAAACATATTGTAATTTATTAATGAGATTCTTTATTCATGTAAGAGTTAGTAAACTATCCAGTATTTTTAATGCTGATATTTGACAGGATATAAATGAGAAAAATAAATGTAACAAAACAGCTAAAGCCTACTTATTTATTATTGCTTTTAAAACAATAACAGAAAAAGAAAAAAAATCAGAAAGGAACAAAACACAGAGATACATATATTGTAAAACAATGCTTAGTATTACTTGCATACAATTTTTTATTGTTCTTGTTGTATAAGTTATAGTTTAAGGTCCGGTGGACATTCTAGCTATAGAAGTTACCCATTTCTTTTTTCCATCTACATTTTGGCAATCCAAAAAACATTTAGCATTTTCTTAGATTTCTAGAAATATTTTTAAATCCTTATATGCTGAAATGGGTAAATGTGCATAAATGGTGCCACAGTGTCTTTGGTCTGTGCCAAAGCAAATTTCTGTGAGTTATGTAATTCTCCTCTGCAACATTTGAATTAAATCAAATGTTTTGCACGTTACAAGTTGCTAAAAGGGAAACCTTCCATATAGAGGACTGGAACAGATCAAAGTTTCACTGGCAGATGTGAGGGCATCAGATTTCACAAATACCCCAACACTAGTTTTCCAGCTAGTTTGCCCTGTGCTCTCTCTCACACATTAGTGTAATGCTGTTATTATTGCTATTTTTGCTTCTAGTTTTTTAAAAAATGGTGTAGAGTATCTAAAAAACATTGTTTCAGTGGTGGCACCTGAATATCTGCAAAGAAAGACAAGTTTCAATCCTTGAACAGAGCCCTTTATTGTTGGGAAACTCTGCAGATGCTTGATTCCTTCGAAACCTCTAAAGGTCTACTTTTTAATGAATCTGCATCTTCTAATGATTAGAACTCACATAACATGCTGCTTCAAAGTAATTCAATAAAATATGAGAATCTCTTGCAAAACAAAATCCCAAAGAAACAGATTATGCTAGAAGGAAATCTCTATCCCATATTGTTGAAAGCTAGATTCATATTTGGCTCTTTTAAGTAAAAGTTTCTGCAGCTGGCAAGCCTTTGATGGCCCTGTCTGAACTCAGAACCTGTTTTGAAAGGTTGGGTTTACTTTGACTTTCTTTTTCCTTATAACCCTTCTAGGCATATACAAAATGATAAGTCAGCTTGCTAGGGAATCTAGCTGACTCTGTTGAGATATATTTCAGTCTAGTGATCTTATATCTGACCTTAACTTGAAAGACCGAGTTACCAAAAATAGATAAAGTAAATCATGAGGTGTTCTGGAAATGCTGCTTAAGTGTGCATCAGTAGTCATTTAGATGCATACCAGCTGTTTTTCTCATCACGGAAGACAACAGCTCCATAATTATAGCATAACTAGTAATCACTGAAATTTGCCTTTTTACACAAAGACAAATTCCTGAACGCTACTGGACTAACATTGCCTGGGCTCGGATGCCATGTGTGTTTGCATTCCATCACTAAAATATTCCCTCATCTAATGCCACTGACATAAATAGCAAATTGCATGAGAATGCAGGCCTCCAAAATAAAAACTTGTGTATCCTGAATCCTCTGGCTTCCTGCAATAGTTTTTCAAGTGCTGGATCTTGATAGTCAATCTGTGATGCATCATCATTACCAAATTCCACACCTCATCCATCACTCTCGGTAGCTTCAAGTCTTTCCACTACAGGAGATGGCACAGAGATAGTGCTTATTGGGAAAATAAAAGTGAAAGCCTCCCTGGCCAAGATAAAATGATAGGTCTAATCTGATTTATTACATGAAGAGGTTATAATAGCATTGCTGCATTGGCAGTACTTTTTTGTTTGTTTTAAAAGCTAAAAATCAATGTTGCCTCCCCCCCCCCCCCAATCCAGATTCATGGAAAAGATCCAGCAGCTGTGAACATATCCACCGTTTATATCTGTGGTATGGAGAGTTTTAAAGAAATATTTGATAATAAACTGCCGACTGTAAAAAGTTAGTAAAGGCCATTGCCAGAATAATTAAATGTGGGATTTCCAGACATCAGAACAACAAAAAGAATCAACAACAAATACAATTTTCAGCAACTGAAGTCAGATAGCAGCTTTTTTAAAAAAACAACTTTCACTTATAAAACCATCATCGTAAGATTGTAAAGAAATGATTGTAGTGAGCATGATGGAATGTGATATATACTGGAGAACAGCCTGAGCGCCTAGTACATGTTTGTAAAGAAGCCATGGTTCAGCGTGATCCAGTCTTTGTGAATGGAAAAGTGCAAAGAATCCAGTTAAAACCAGTTAGAAATCTATCAAACAACAATTAAGACCACTGCTGAAGAATGATCACATGTAGCATTCTGTGGCAAGGCCAGCATCTTAAATTCAGCCATCCACCTTGACCTCTGACTGTAGAGCCCTTTTTAAAAAGTTCATCTTAAAGTAAAAACATTTCTTGGAATTCTTCTGTTTTCCTTTTTTATTTTTACAGAAGTCACATTAGGAGACCTTTAGTAAAGGTAACATTTAAGGTCTTCAATTCTTCAAAAACATTTGAAACTGATCTCTTTGATCAGATGTCATTCACATGTTGTATAGTTGGCAAGGCCATTGCTAAATACTAGCATGGATATGAAATACTATACTCCATCGTAACAAAATGTTTAAAGAAGTCTTTCAGTAACTAACTGACATTTTCAAACAGTGTATTTTTGGGAGTTAGTAATTCAATGTAGAATGAGGCAAACAGATGTAGAGCAGAAACAAGAGTAATGACTAAGAAAACACAATGGATGAAATCCAGACTATGTTGAATTATTTTTTTTAAAAAAATTGCCCTTGCAATCTTTTTTTCCAGATTTCAGTGTTTAAGCCCTATTAAAAATTTAACAAACAGGAATAACAGATAATCATGAATGCCATATCAATTTTGAGACTTTAACACTTTTAATACAGAACATCCATGTTTATTTATTCCAAAACATGAACTCTGTGTGACTTCTTCAACCTGTAATACCATTTAAGTACATTTGGAAGATGAACTTTCCAAAACGTATTACTAGATAAGGTCCTGAACTAGTATTTCATTTCTTTCTGCAAAGCATATTTTTAAGGGAATATGAAGCCTTAAAATTCAATTTCCTTGCCTGGGCACCGAGTGTTTGTTTGTTTTAAGTAACCTCTTTCTGAAAAAACTGCTTTGACTCCAAGCTTTGATTTTTGCAGACAAATAGAGGAAACTTTCATATAGGAAGAATTAAGCAACTGAAAAGGACTAAATCCAGCTTGTGAATGTATCAGTTGTTGGAAATAACTGATGATGGTCTACTACAGGTAGTCCTAGACTTAAAACCATTTGTTTAGCGACCATTCAAAGTTACAGTGGCACTAAAAAAGGACTTGTGACCAATTTACACACACCTGACCATTGCAGCATCCTCATAGTCACACAATCAAAATTTGGACATTTGGCAACTGGTTCGTACAGTTGCAGCGTCCCAGGGGGGTCTATGACAATTCGGCATGGCTGACTTGCCACAGCCTTCTGGCCACAGAAGAACTCACTGTGAGACAAGAGTTACACTAAAACCAAAGAAATGGTGGAACAGAATCATTAAAGAAAGGATGCAAAAGGAGGGACAGAACGAAATGTGAACGGCAAAAATTAAGATAATATTTATTTATTTAAAATAATTAAATGAAATTGTTAAATTGTCCCACAGCGAGTTGTCTCTCGGTGAGCTGGCCGTGGCGAGTTGTCCTGCAGTGAGTTGGCCATGATGCGTTGGTTCCAGCTAGTTGGCCGTAGTGAATTGGCCGCAGCAAGTTGGCTGTGGCAAGTTGCCCCATTCCTGTCCCATCGTAATGTGATCACCATTTGCAACTATCTGACAAGAAAAATCAATGGGGAAGCCAGATTCATTTTACCACTGTGTTACTAACTTAACTGCAGTTATTAACAGCGGTGGCAAGAAAGATTGCAAAATGGAACAAAACTCAATAACTTGCTCAGCATTAGAAAGTTTGAGCTCAATTGTGGTCATAAGTCAAGGAAAAGGATGGCAGAGGGAAATGGTTATATATTGTCATCAACGCACTGAACATAAATTTCAGCAAACTCCAGGAGACAGTGGAGGACCGGGTGGTCTAGTGTGTGCTATGGTCCATGGGGTTGCAAGAATCAGACATGACTTAGCGACTGAACAACAATAATAAATTGAAACTTGTATCAGATTTCATGTTTGTAAGGGCTGGGGTTGATATTTGGCATATTTGTGAAGGCCATATCCTTGGTAGATTCAGCAGTGCTGACACTTTGATTGACTAACTGCCATCTCCTGTCACTTCTTTGGAGGACACAAGTGGTATTAGGCCTTCCATTGATCCCTGCCTCTTTTCCAAACATTGTAATATAGTAGGTTAGGAATAGGTCAGCATCCAATGATATGCAAGCCAGCGCAAGGAGATTAGACACTGAGAATTTGACCATAACAGTTTCTTTGCTAAGCTTGTCCTACTGTCTACCCATGTGTGTTGACTGAAATCCTAAACCTGGTTTCTTCAAAAGACTTCACATCAAGATGCTTGATAAAAGAACCAAAACATTCCTCTTCCCTCAAATTCTTTCAGGATTAACACTAGCTTGAGGATGTTGGTTAAAGACTTTCAGGCCACACGTGATGAAAAAGAGTTCATCCTAAATGAGTAAGAGTCATAAATATATTCACTGATTGAAAATGCAACAGAAGTACACTCTAATAGTTGATTGACAAAATACATATAATCCAGCAGTAAAGGAGTTAACTCTTATATGGCAATGCTAAGAGAACCTCCAAGCAGGTAATTAGCCATGTTACAACAAACAGTAGATAAGTGAGAGACTGTTCTGGGAATAAAAAAAAATAAAAGAAAGCCAAGCAATTATGACACCAGAATAACAAAATTATCATTACAACTGACTAACTTAAGTTGCCTCTGACTTATATCTGCCAGCATGCATTTCCCCATCCCAGAGGGAAGTTCCCTTTTTTATTTTTTAAACAATAAGTGATTGGGTTAAATTGAAACACCCAGATGTAGCAATAACCACTTAACCCAACCATTATTCTCTTCAGAAATACTTCTGAGAAATCTAAAATTCAACCCAACATGAACGCTGGGCCACAGATAGAATAATTCCACTAAAGCGACTAGGCTCCTGTCCCAACCTATTACAGTGCCAGCCCACATGTCTGAATCACATTAAATGTAGAGAATAAAGCTTTCACTATTCTTTTCTTTAAACGTTTAAATAGATAAATGCCTGCAGGCATAACCATCTAACTGCAAATCAGACAGGAACAAGAAATGGCTTTCATTTTGTTAGGAAGAACAGGTTTGCCCTAAAGTAGTTTTGATCTAGTCTCCATGTATGACTCATCTAGAAATTACTTTAGCTGGCATACCATTTTCTATTTTGGCAGAATATTGTTTTTAAAAAATCAGGTGAATTATAGTTTGCCTCACCCTAGCACTTCTGAATTATATATTTTACCATGATTCTGTTTCTTAACTATAGGCTGATAGCCATCGGCCCTAAATTATGATCCAATGTCCTGAGTAATGAAACAGTTAATTAATTTTAAACAGACTTATTGAATTTTGGTGATTTGCTATTGGTTTTCTGCTGTTTTTCAGTCTCAAGATTACGAGTACCATTTACAGTGCTTTTTGTCAATTTTGTTCTGCTGCAGCCTGATTCTACAGTTGTTGAAATTTATTTTTTCTCATTAATCTACACTCAGTACCCCATAATGACAAAGTGAAAATAGAATTTTAGAAATGTCCGTAAATTTATTAAAAAGAAAAAACTGAAATATCACATTGACATAAGTATTCAGACCCTTTGCAGCAATATGTGAAATTCTACATTGGAATCCACCTGTGGTAAGTTACATCGCTTGGACATGATTTGGAAAGGCGCACACCTCTCTATAGAAGGCCTCACAGTTGACAGTGCATACTGTAGCAGATCAAAACCATGAGGTCAAAGGACATCTTGAATAGAGAAACAGTTATGTAGATTATCATTTATCATGGTATGGGTGAAGAGACTAAAGTTACTGTAAACGTTGAAGAATGTAAGGAAGGAAGGCTTTGGAGTTAAACCCTGTATACATAGTAGCTCAGAGACATTAATATAGTATACTCGGTAATTATTCCTTCCCACTGAACATGTTAACAATTATATATTTTTTATTACAAATATAGGAATTCATATCAAATGCACATGTAGCTATCCCATAATAACAATGCTTCTGTTGGCTCTGTGATGTTTAGAAAATGTTCTTCACATGGTATTTTGGAGCGCCTTGCTTGTTTGTAATTTTGCAACGTCAAAGATGGGGGATTTGGCCTTGGTCAGAGTTTTGTATCTGTTCCCTTATCTCTGTGAATGCTTTTCATATTTTCGCTGTCCAACTCAGTGGTTGTCTTTAATGGATATTCAATCCTTCGTCATCATTTCTTTTTTAAAACAATCTTTAGATTCTATCCAGTGCTGGTGTCTGCCAACAAAAGTATATCCATTGCTGGAATAGTTTTCTCATTCCACCATACAGCCCTGTTATCCAGAAATCTTCTAAAGATTTGGAAACTACCAAAGTAAATTATAATGCTTCAGTGAGAACACAGACAGAAGATGTGATTTGAGCAAACATCCATTCCTACAATGTAATACATAATCTTTCAGCTTTTCACAAAATAATATTTAGGTAGTGTACATGTTAATTTAAAAATTAATCATTTCTAAAATACTCCAAATGAGTTTACTTAAAAGATTTACTTAACATCTGTAACAGCAAAATACATTTTGACATTATTTGTTCTGTGGAGCAAAAGCAACCAACTCTCTGTTTTAAAACATTTTTAGTTTTAATAGTTTTTATTGCTTTAGAAATTTCAAAATAATGGTTACTTTTCTTGGTTGTACAAGAGAGAAATGTTGCTGTATTTGATAATGCAATCCTAAACTGCACTCCCTGATTAATGCTAGGTGATATAAGAAGGAACTTTTACCTTTTACCACGAGAAATTCATTGAGAAATTGTTATTTCCATCAATATTCATTGAGAGTTACCATTACAGATGTTGAAGTTATACACTTGTGGGTGTTTTATGCCTTCTATTCATGAGAATCTACCAGAATTGTTCCAGAAAAAGAAGAGTAAAGCTCTCTGTTGGATGGTAATCGTATCATATATAATTTTCCCCCTTCTCTGTATGGTTTATTGTTCAGAGTTATAAAGCATAATATTTAGATACCTATACAGTGATAGAATATCTTGAGAATTGGACTGCATTAAGTTATTACATTCAGGATTTATTTTATTCAGTCGATACCTGTGAACAAGAAAACCAAGAAATTAACTTAGTCTCATCAGTATAACTATCTTGATGTACTGAATATATTCTGGCTTTCTATTTTTGCAGTTTTGACACTCGTGTGGTATGTCAAGAAAATGATCCAGCTTCCTGCAATGTTTCCTTCATCTTGGAGACATTAGAGTAAATCGTACAATTATAAAGCATGAAATAATTTATTGGGAAGAAGAATGAGTACAGTAAAGGTATAATTGGGCCATGCTTGGAGTTATTGAGGAGAAAGGACTATTTACTTCACTTTCACATTATAAGTATAAAGTTTTTTACATTTCATAAAGAAAAAAAAGTGATACTTGTATGTATCAAAACAGGTCCCAAAGTTTTGAACATTGCTAGTATGGGAATATTTTCCTGACATAACAAAGGTATTTTCTTCAAAACACATTGAGACCTATTTGGCACTACAACATATCATATTTAGTATTTTTATTTCTCCATCTGCTTTCTTAACTTGTATGTCCTGTTGTTTGACACTGTTTTGCATTCCAGTAAACACATAAAAGTAACTACACAGCGTTCTTCCCCTTAAGCTTATATGTTATCCCTGGTTACACATTTAATATAAAAAAACGCAGATAGAATCACAGAACAGATTCATCATTTTTAATAGGGCAGAGAAAGATCTAGATAACAGGCCTGACAGACCTGGTCTTAAGATAGTTTCAGTATATAGATCTCAGTTATTATTTCTCAGTGAGTAGATCTGAAGCCTAAATTCTGTTTTTTCAAAGAAAATTAAAAACCTTTTTTCCTTGGTTTTATTCAGCTTGTTTGTTTGGTGAATTTACCTATAGCTTGCAATTAAATCTTAGGACGTGCCCTCTAGGCTTGACATAAAATACCTATCTTCCTTCCCACAAAAAGTATATTACCACAATACATAAGAATTGTTTAGGAAGTACACTGACAGAGCAAGTGTCAGTCAATAGCACACAGAGAAAGAATGCTCTTCATAGAAGAGAGAAGAAATATAAACTTAGAGTGACATACGTTTAATAGTTAAATTGCACTATTACTATAGGGTCAAATGGTTTAAATATCTCTAGAGAGATTTTGTGCACCACAGTACTTTCTCCCAGAAAAGTAGGCCTTAACAATACTGTACAGATATGAGTTTAAACATTAATGAACTTCTGCCATGCTGCTATTACTATTTTTTTTTCATATTTTTTTCCAACTACTGCCCTAACCCAGGTCCAATAAAACCGTGTTTTTATTGTTTAATGAGGCAGTGATCACTTCCTTCCAAAACAAGATACTGCTTTTCCAAACTCTACTTATTAATGGTTAGATATTTTTTTCAAATACCAATTAGCAAAACAGTATGTGCCATGGTTTTCTTTAAATTTTGTATTCTAGAACAGGTGTCCCCAACCTGTAGGCCTTGGCCCACTACTGGCTGCAGCCTATTGGCCACCGGGCTCCATGAGTAGCTGGCTGGTGCATGCCTGTGTGTGCATGAGCACAGCTCCACTAGTGCAAGTGTCGCAGGCACTTCTGGCCCAACTTGTGCGAATGGGTGTTTGTGCATGCACACACATGCACTCATGCACCTGTCCCTGCCACAAAACCATGTTCTCTTTCCCCCCTCCCCCCCTCCGGGCCCCAACCCAGAAAAGTTGGGGAACTTTGTTCTAGAAGAGCTAAACTTTTTTGTATTTTTTTAAAAAAGTTTTGGTGAAAACTGAAAGTTACAGTTCATCTACACTCAGAGATTTGCAAAGGATTGTGGAGTTGTTCAAGTCCACTAGAACTTGCTGAATCCACTATAGAAGTTCTGACAAAATGCCATCCAGGTTCAAATAAACAGATTACTATTCAAACTTCAACAGATCTCTGAAGAAAGAGAACTCATCTTCTCATGTGGCAACTTGTTCTGGTGGTTGACAGCTAACACTCTTTCTCCTGGTGTCTCGCCCGTACCTACTTTCTTCTGGTAGTGAAACAATAGATAATAAGACTATTCTGTTTTTTCTGTGATAGCTTTTCAGATGTTTGAAGACTATTGTCATATTCCTCCTCAGTCATATTTTCAGTATACTAAGCATACCAAGTTCCTTTAATCAGTAAATGTGGTTTCCAGACCATTCATCATCTTAGTAGTTCATCTTTGCATTTCCTTCTACTTTTCAGGGTCCCTTTGAACTTTGGTGGCCAGAACCGGACATTATTCTTCAAATGGGTTCTGAGCCAAGGCAAGCAATTATTTCCTATGACGTGGACACTGTGTTTCTGTTAATGCACTCCAAGAAAACATTTGTCTTTTTGTGCAGTTGAACCATACTACCGGCTCATGTCTGACTCGTGGTCAATAAGTACACCCAGATAATACTAACAAGCCAGATCTCCAAATTCCTATACTTGTGCCTTATAGTTTCCCCATTGTGATGTAGAACTTTGTATTTCTGTGTGGTAAATTCCATCCTATTCATTTTGGTTATTGCTCAATACTTTCTAGAACTTCCTATATCATCTCTTACCTAAAGTTAGCCATCTTTCCCGACTTTGTGTCATTTGCAGACTTTTTAGGTGTCTACTCAATTCCCTCTTTTGTTTTTTGTAATTGTTGAATTGCTATATTTCTTTGTGGGTGCTGATGTGGTTATTGTTATTGTTGTGATTGTTTTGATGGATTTTAATCTATCGGTGCTTCAACTATTTTTTATTCAGCCTGGAAGCTACAATAGTAATTTGATTTAATATATAAATAAATAAAATGAGCATTAAAAACTCACAGAGCATTAATGTTCTCTGCCCTGCTTGCTAATATCACATCCAGCATTTTTAATATATTTACACCTGGTGTGGATTAAGGACATAGCAGTGTGGTTTAAAACAGTGCAATTTTGCCAAGTACCTCTTTTTTCTGTGTTTCAGGAATGATTGACTGCAGAGTTCATCCACTAAAGCACATCTCCAAACTTACTCACGCTTTGAGGAGGCTTGTGAGCTTTAAAAGACTCATAGCTCTGTGTGTGTTCTCATTCCTGGGTAAAGCATTCCAGACTAAAACGAAAATCTAAGCAAAATATAACCGTGTACTATGCTTCATAATAGCTGATGAAAATCCTAATGTGGTTGGTTATGTGTTCTCAAATAAAGTTAGTTTTTTTTGGTTTTTTGCTTCATATCAGGCTTTCTAAGTTTTATATGTAAAACTATAATCCTCATTGAAGGACCCATTAAAGTTTTAGAGATGCGCTACTTCTCTTTTAATGTCCCAGACTTTCGTAGAAGACAATTATGCCTACTTAAACAAGACCTGTATCATAGGATCTTATGAATTGTATAAATTATAGCATTTCCAGCTCTCTTATTCCTTCCTTTTTTCAGGAAAATCCACACAGACTCTTGTAGCACCTTAGCCACAAGATGTCTTGTGCATATACTAGCCATTACACAATTTCCTTTTGGTGTTAACAACATCATGCAAAGTGTAAAAAAAAGTTAGAAGCAAAAGCAAATACGATCTGCTTCCAAATAACTTGGTTCCTCGATATACTAGTAATATTGAAGACAATTCATGTGGAACTAGCAGATTGTGTATATTGCTCGTGACATTTTTTTTCTGATAGTTATCTAATTCTAGAGCAGGGGTGACAGTGAGACAGAAAGAGACGCCTTACCATATAGTTGATTATCTAATGGCAAAATACTTTTCTACACTGGGGGTTTCATCTCATAACTTCTTCCTCCTATTCTAATAGATATTCATCATGGTGTTTATGATAATGGCCTTGTAACTAATCAGATTGTACATTCATGTAACAGCTATCTTTAGCCTGGGATCTATCTATTTATGTGATCACCCCTCTCATCGCAGCAACTCTGGGCAACAAAGTTTACATTTTTTTAAAAAACCATATAAGTAACTGTTAAAATATACAACATACAGTAAAAAAGGAACTGGTAACTCAGAATAAAAAACACAAAATAATACCAAATTGTTACAGGAATGAGAAATTGTGATGCCCAGCTTGCGAACATCAGTGGAGGATGAGTTTGACTTTTAGGTCACATTTCTGTAGATTTAACATTAGAAATAATTCCCCCAAAATTACAATTTTATATAGCCCTGACACCTATTTATCATATTATGGAGAAAATGACAAGTTCAGCTAATTGGCTCAGTTGGCTGAGATGTGGTGTTCAGAATGCAATACTGATTCATACGATGTGATTGGGCGCTATAGTTACTTTTTGGATTTAACTTATTCCACATACATTGTTCTCTTATTGATCTTATTGAAAATCTTATTGATTTTCATAGATGCTTGCATTCTTTTGAATCAAATATGGTATAGAAACTAAAAGGAAAACAAGGAAAATACACTTTGGATGTTTTTATAGTTGCAAAAAATTATTAAACTGGACACATTTCAATAGTTTGAAGAAGTTATCTTTCTTTCTGTATTTGTACAGCATTTTAACCAATTGTATTGAGTTAGAAATATTTGTCTTTCTAGGAATGTATACTACTTATACTAGTATATATTGAAGTACCCGTTTTTTTCTTATTCTGATTAAACTATATTATAAAATAAATATATATGAAAAGCTAGTTTATTTAATATATATGTCAGAGGTATGTTTTATGATTTACAGCTCTTTCTTTCCCCCCTTTGTTCTATAAAATATAGTAGAAACAAGAGTTACATAAGCACCATGAAATCTATACACATTAAATGTATTTTTAAACTCATTGCCAGTAGCTAAAATAAATATTTCCTCTACCTAATTCATTTGTGGGACATTTTGAAATCAAAAGAATTGCTGGTAGTATCTTCTGTTAATATAGATTGTCAAATTCAAGCATTCAAAAAACCCAGTGCATAGATAAATTTACAGAACTGGCCCATGCTTAATTCTTCTTCTATGAATATACTTGCCCAATATTTTAACATTTCAATTATTATTGTTTAAATTACACTACTTCTCAAAACAGTATAATTGTGTACTGAAGTGATCTCATTTTACCGCAGTCTTGATGTACATTTTTGAAAAGCAAAACATGGACATTCACACTTGAGTAGAACCGCATTCTCTATAGCACAGGTGTCAAATTCGCAGTGTCACGTTGCTGTCACATGTTTTGTGATGTTTTTTCCATTCACGAGCTGGGGTGGGCATGGTTTGTGCATGACGCATCCGGCCCGTGGGCCACCAGTTTGACACCCCTGCATATAGAATCAGTAATCGAATGTTGAAAAAACAGGTTCCAGCGGATCAGTATTCTTTTAAATTTCTTCCAAGAAGCTTTAGACTGGTGTAGCTAAATTCAGCAATGTACAAAGAAACCCACCCATCCTCTCTACCCCAGTTGCCTGTCTTGGTCCATATTATTGGAGCAGATTCTGAGATGAGGCGGGTCATCTGCCATTCCACCCTCTCCCATCTACCCATTCTTAGAATTCCTCTCAGATGGCTCATTACATTTTTAAAACTGAAAGACTAATTGCAATTTTTTTCTTCGATTTCTATAATTCCCATTTTTTTCAACACACAGTAATTAATGCCACAGTAGTATTCTGTTGCTAAAAAAAAATAAAAAATCGAAAAACATTAACTCTCCCAAATTATCTGGTTTGCCATTCCAGATATTTACTGATTGTTTCTTTAAACAATCGGGAAATCTCCAGACATTATTGCTTTTTTTCAATGAACAGTCTTTGCATTTATTGTACCTTCTGGACAATTCTGGCAATAAGCATACTCATGAGATCTAAACAACTAGAGCATGTATTTTTGGCATGTAAAAGTCTCTTGTCAAAATATGTGAGTCCTATATTCCCTAGTTTATGTAATGTTTATGCATTGACTTTTTTTCTCTTTTCTTTCAGGAACAAATGTGTCAGCTACCGCTGATTTAATGCCTGCGTCAAATTGGAACATATCAAATGAAGTAGATAAAGGTAAATAATAAAAAGGAAAATAAATGCTATTTCAGATTTTAAACACTGTAATTATCCTTTCTCTTGTTGTTGTTGTGTTGTTATTATTATTATTATTATTATTGCAAAGTGATACACAAATCTGCTAGTAAAGTTAGAGGCAAAAGAGAAAGCCAGAACGAAGTTATCGTCTGATGTTTGGTCTGTGATTTCTGAAGTGAGGATTTCCCTTTTTACTTCTAGTAACACATTCCATATGTTTGGGATTTTTTTAAAGCCAGGATGTGAATTATAGCAGTTTATGACCTACCTGACATTTCATCTTTTGGCTCTTGGAATCTGGATCCAATAGGAACATGCTTTAATCTGAATTGCTTTGCATGCAAATTTTAGTACAAAATTTAGAACAAAGCCGTTATTGCCTAGGATAAAGAATGCAAAATATTTTGGGATTTGTAAAACCACTCATAAAGAACATTGAACACACATCAGCACCAGTTACTCTACAGTCTCATTCTGTAAATCATTTTTCATGGATGAACATATATATTTCTTTTAAATATTGCTATCTAGTATGTCTTTCTGGGGCTTCAAACTCTTGGAATTTTAAGTTGCCTATCTATAATGAACAGTTATAACTCATTGATGAGACAGCTCTGATAATCTTTAAGGGCTAGATAAAATGGCAAGCACTCTGAAGCTATATTTTTCTCAGGATACCCATCAAAATCCTTTTGCCACAGTTTTCCTGTGAAATCTCATTATTGACAGCTTAGGATACTAAGGAACTGTCAGCTTTTGGTCATTGTTAGGATGGATCTCTATCTCCATCTCGACCTCAGGAGTCAGTAGGACAAAGTGAGTAGCAATTTAGATAGTAATTCTGGGTTACAATGCACCTGAGCCTTTCATGCATTCCTCAATTTTGGCATAAATCACCTCAAGTTATCTAATCAGTCATGTTGTTTTCTCAGTGAACAGAGAGGCATGTGTTCAAATTAGAGAGAATTGCTAGAGATATGTTTTAGTGTCTTCCTGCCTAAGGAGATTGTCTGCTCAGGTTAGTTCACATTAGTGCAGGAGAAGATAACATAAAAGCAAAGCAACAGAATTATTCAATGTGATTCACCAATTTTTATCCATTCATACCTTCTTATGTCATAAGCCAATGGTGCTTCAATGAATGTATTTGCCACCTGATGGGATAGGATTCTAGGACTACCCTCCCTTATGAGCATTATTCCACAAAGCTCAGTTATGCAAGTTACTATTGAAATCTTAACAGAAACAGATAAATCACCAAGGTGATGCAGATCCTTCTACTTGCCTCCATCTTATTTGGTCAATCCATGCTGGAATCCTAATGTTCAGAGCTTATTGGTCATAAAGCTATATAAATTTGCAGTCCCTTCCTGATTCTCAATTCTCACTTGCAATTACTTACACTATTGTAGTCTCTTTTCATGTATGCATATTTATAGTTTATATGTATACAGAAATAATCACCCTTACAGTTTTAAAATCCTATCAAATTGTTGCTGACTTAGAATGAAAAGGGTAGCAAGGTTTACCCCAGGTGGAGATATAAGAACAGCTGGTGGACAATTAGCCTTCATGCATTGAGGTTAGAGTTCATGACTGGAAGATGCTGGGAAGCTAGAGTAGATTTTTGGAGAAAGTTTTAAATGCAAAGTAAATGTCACGATTCCTCTCTTTCCTGTTGGCAGAATTAGCAACATTTTATTAACTCATAAATCTATGTTGTTTGCAGAGGGGTTTTTTTCCAGGCTGTGAGTGATTCCATTTGTTTCTTTCCTGTGAGTTCTTTTCCAAGTATAGACCTCCTAATTTTCAGGCAATTATAAGATATCCTTAAAAATTTGAGAATAATGTATTGTAAGAACAGGACCGGTCTGTTTTACCTCTTTATATATTATAGTTTATGTTCTCCATAGCCCTACATATCCTTTTCCCTTTCTCTTCACCATCATTGTTTCTGTTACAGACTATAGAGATTCAAAGAGAAATAATACACAGTAACTGGCCTTACCCACAAATGAAAAATGGTAACCACCTAAGTATAGTACTCATAGTATCAGAGAAAGAAAAAAAATACTTTCATGACATTATTACAATTGGTACAAATAATCATTTTCCAAAATAATTTCAGTATGTAGTTTCAATTAAAAATCAATTGCAGTTAGTCCTTAACTTATGACAAAAATTGAACCCAACATTTCTGTTGCTAAGTGATAAGTTTTGTCTCATTTTACTTTCTTGCCACAGTTGTTATAAGTGAATTAACACGGTTGTTAAGTTAGTAGCATGGTTGTTAAGTGAATCTGGCTTCCCCATTGACTTTGCTGATCAGAAGGTTGCAAATAGTGATAAAGTGACCCCAGGACACTGCATCATAAATATGAGCCAGTTGCAAATCATCTGAATTTTGATCACCTGACCATGGGAGTGCTTCAATGGTCATAAGTGTGAAAAATGCTCATGAGTTACTTTTTTCACTGCCTCTGCAACTTAAAACTTACAACTGTTGTAAGTCGAGGACTTACACTGTACTAGGACACTGCCTTTGTAACTTAAAACTTATATGGATTGTTGTAAGTTGAGGACTATCTGTACTAGCCCAATGTCACTAAAGAACAATACTGACATTTCTGTCTATCTATCTACCTACCTACCTATCTATCTACGTATCTAATTAAAATCTCTACATGGAAAATTCTGTTTACATTCTCAGTCACAACTGAGCTAATATTCCAGTTGGGAAGACATTACTGACTGGCCTGAAATTATAGAGTTTTGAGAGGATTCCTTGTCATTTTCATAGGTTTCTTTTAGTCATATGAAATGTTTCCATCTTTTAGAGGTGGAAGAGCTTGATCATTCTCTCAGGAGCAACCACATCTGTAGGTTAGCGCTCTTTCTTGCAGCAGCTTTAATCACAGCAGTGCCATTATCAATAATTGGTAGCAATAGTTTTCATTTTTCCTTTTATTTATTTTGTATTATCCTTCTCAATTATTTTTTTACCTCTATGATTTCTATAAATGCTGTTGTAGGGGATTATTATATTGAAGTTATAAAATATAGCCCAAGGCAGTGGTTCTCGACCGTAGCAATTTTAAGATATGTGATGTTCAGCATGCTGGTGGCGGAATTCTGGGAGTTGAAGTCCACATATCTTAAGAAGTTGCCAATGTTGAGAAATACTGGCCTTGGGATAGTGATTGTTAGAAAATCTTGCCAATGCTCTTGAATCTTACAACCTACTTATGTTAGACTGTCATAAGTCCTCTATTGTGGAGTATTTCTATGAATTATCCCTAAGTTTGAGAAGGGATAACACTTTTTGTTCTGTACTGTTGCTGAGTAGATTTCAAGAGATTTCTTACGGTTATAGATTTTGCTGTTTGTGGTTCTAAGGAGGTAGAAACACATGCCCATGTTGTTTGATACATCCTTTTTTTTACATTGTATTTGTTTGTTCATTTATTCATTTGTTTACTCATTTGTTTGTCCTTCTTCGATCAACAGTTTATGTTTTGTGAAACTTTGAAAAAAAGAGCAATAACTTTTCAAACTACATATTGTAGTTACTAGTTTCTTTTTTTAGTGCTGCAATTTCTTTTTATATATACACGTTTTTATTTTATTTTTAATACAAACAATCTTCCATTACACGGTGTGTCGTCTGGGTACAAATATTTTACAGTAGTAATTAAAGTTACAACTATATTCTTTATATTAATGTTTTCTACTTTTATCTTATTGCTGATACATGTAATATGTCATTCATTATAACAATCATCATCTTAACATTTTAATTCAATTCACCTATCTTCTTTCATTACTTTTCTTTCGTCTCTACTTTTCATATTTATTCTCTAACCATCAGTAAAATAGTTCCCATATCATATAATATTCAATTTGTTCCTTCTCTCTATCTGCAAGTATTAATCTGTTCATTTCTGCACATTCTAGTATTTGCCTGATCACATTTTCCTCTGTAGGAATCACTTCACTTTTCCAATTCTGTGCAAATACAATTCTAGCCACAGTTAATACATGAATAATTAAATATACATTCTCTTTACTATAAGTATCAGGTAGAATCCCTAATAAAAATATTTCAGGTTTAAAATCAATACGTTGTGGTGTCATCTTTTCCAACCACATATGTATTTTTGTCCAATATGACATTGTTATTTTATAATTCCTGTCCCACAGTTTCTGCCATTTATCTAACTCTGTTGTATATCCAAATTTTTTTGCCCATGCTATCATTGTCTCCTTCACTTCTTCCTCTTCCTGCTTAATACTCAATAAATAGCTATAGATTTTTTTTAATCAGTTTTCTGCTCCTGTTAATATCTTATGCAACTCTGTCAATTCTTTACAAAAAACATATAATTTAGCATATTTTTCATATCTAGACTGTATTTGCACGTGTGAATACCAAACCATATTGATCCCTCGCTCACTCAATTCTTCTTTGGTTTTGAGCTCACCCTTTTTATTCAAGATATCCTTTTTATCTAACTGTTTCCCATATTAAAGATATTTGGATGTACGAGCGCTTCCAGAATCGAAAGCCAGAGTCGAAAGGTATTTTCAAGTAGTGCTGTTCCCTAATTTTTCCCCGCACTGACAATAAAGCATTTCTTATATAATGTCTTTGAAAGTATCCGTGTATCTTATTTTTTTCCCTTTCCCCATTTTTCATAAGACGCATCAAATTGTCTCCCAGATCCCACTTTGGGAAGGGAAGGGGCCCGAGGAAAGAGGGAGAGGGAGAGAAACCGAGGCAGCCCTGTTCTCAGTCTCTTCCGTTCCTCCTTCGACTCTGCCTTTCGTTTATTTTCATTTTTTTTTTTTAATATCGCCCTCTCCCAGTGATAATTTTTGAAGCGGCTGTAATAAAATTATAATAACACCAAGCCGGCAGCCTCTCCCCCCCCACACACACACCCCCTCCGGCTGCAAGCTGGAGTCATGGAAACCAGATCAAGGGGACACCTGCTCTTCATTGCAAGCCATCGCTCATTTGTTAGGTTTCCAGAGCAGCCCTAATTAAATCAACAGGCTGGGGAAAGGATGGAACAACAAGCCAGGATGCGCGAATCTTAAAGTAAATGTAGTCAAGTCTCGAGAGCCGTCGGGGAAGCGGAGGGAACTCTTTTCATCGTATCGGAAAGGCCAAGGAGATGCGTGTGTGTGTGTGTGTGTGTGTGTGTGCGCAGACACACGTACACACCCAGCCCTCTTTGCACACCGAGCAACAAAAGAGTCTCACAAAAGTCCCCAAGGTGCTTCTTTTTTTTTTTTTTTCCCCCAGAGGCAACTGGACTCTCTTTCTTTTTCCTTGAAGACGTTTTGCTTCTCATCCAAGAAGCTTCTTCAGTTCTACCTGAATGGCGGAGGGTTTATATTCCTTGCAGTTCTCTGGTTGTTAGCACTCTCTCTGAGGGACGTTAAATGTTTATGGAGATTTTTTTCAAAAGGCCAATGGATTTTTATTTATTTTTATTTATTTTTACATTTATATACCGCCCCATTCCGAAGACTCGATTTTCTGGTTTTTCTTTGAAGACCTTTCGCTTCTCATCCGAGAAGCTTCTTCAGCTCTGACTGGATGGTGGGGAACGGAAAGATTTATACTCCTTGCGGATAACTGGTCATTTGCACTCTTTCTGAGGGTCGTAAGGTCACCTGAAGGTCTATCTGTGTCCTCGGGGTCACCTGAGTGGTGCAAATGGGTGTGGAGCCTTCTTGGAACTGCTGAAAGGACCGTGTCGTAGATTGGAGATAGAGGATGTCATATCTTCCCCCCCCCTTATTGAGAGAGGACTGCTCAATTTTGACATAATGGCCTCTTGTGACCCCTCTTTCAATCCAGCTGTCCTCTCTGTCCAAAAATGTGGACTTTGCTGTCTTCAAAAGAGTGGCCTTTTGTCTTTTAAATCTCCAGTCTACAACACAGTCCTTTTAGCACTTCCAAGAAGGCTCCACACCTCTTTGCCCTACTCAGGTGACCCTGAGGATACAGATAAACCTACAAGTGGCCTCAATGACTGTCTAAAAGGACACAAATGACCAGCTGTCTGCAAGGAATCTAAATCCTTCCATTTCCCCACCATCCAGTCAGAGCTGAAGAAGCTTCTTGGACGAGAAGTAAAATGTCTTCCAAGAAAAATCAGAAAGTCCAGTTGCCTCTTGAAAAAGCACCTTTGGGATTTCTGAGGGACGTTGAGAGTGCTAACGACCAGATGATTGCAAGGAATATAAATCCTTCCATCCTCCACCATTCATCCAGAACTGAAGAAGCCTCTTGGATGAGAAGCGAAACCTCTTCAAGGAAAAAAAAATCCCGAAATCCAGTTGCCTTTTGAAAAAAACATCTTCGGGACAACCGTGACCTCCACAGAGATTCAGAAAAGCTTCCTTGAAAATCTCGTGCACTTTTGGTCTTTTTAGCACATCCATTCAGCCCTTCCCATTTCACTGTCTGGAGTTCTACAAACGTAACTAATCGGTCAATCCATAGTCCTCAATTTACGACCATTCCTTTAGCACCTGTCTGAGGTTACGACAGTCTGAAAAAAAGTGACTGACTGGTTGGTTCTACCACTTATGACCGTTGCAAAGTGACTTATGACCATTTTTCACATCTGTTATAGCATCCACATGCTCACATGATCAAAATTCAGAGACGTGGCAACTGATTCATATTTATGACGGTTGCATTGTCCCGGGGTCACGGGATCCCCTTTTTGCAACCTTCTGACAATCAAGGTCAATGAGGAAGCCAGATTCACTTAGCGAGCATGTTACTAACTTCACAACTGCAGTGATTCACTTAAGTGCGGCCAAAAGGTCCTAAAATGGGGCAAAATTCACTTAACAACCGTCTCACTTAGCAGTGGAAATTTTGGGCTGAATTGCAGTGTGCGGTGGCAGCCAAAAATGCCAACGGAATCCTAAGCTGTAGTAACAAAGGGATGCAATCAAGATCGAGGGAGGTACTAATACCACTCTATAAAGCCTGAGTAAGACCACACCTGGAGTACTGCATCCAATTTTGGTCACCACACTATAAAAAAAGATGTCGAGAGACTCTAGGAAAAGTGCAGAGAAGAGCAACCAGGGTGATGAGGGGACTGGAGGCTAAAACATACGATGAACGGTTACAGGAACTGGGCATGGCTAGTCTAGTGAAGAGAAGGACCAGGGGAGACAGGAGAGCATCTTCCAATATTTGAGGGGC
>JANHFL010001723.1:76500-90845 GCA_032468155.1 Oxyrhabdium leporinum | reverse complement strand
AGGAAGGAAGGAAGGAAGGAAGGAAGGAAGGAAGGAAGGAAGGAAGGAAGGAAGGAAGGAAGGAAGGAAGGATTATTTTCAGATTTTCAGAATAGGACAAAAATACCCTAGATAACCACTGGACAGGCCATGTATCCACTCAATTCTACTTCAATGGCGCAAATGGATTTGGCTGATTTGGACTTGGACAGAATGACTGCTGAGAACAAGCATAGGAAAAATGTTATCTTTCTGCTGTAGTAAGCACAGTATTAATATTTCTTTAACAATATTGCAGGATACATTAGCACTTAATAATGACAGGATCTCATTGCACTTGTGATGAATATATATGAAAGCTATATTTATAACAAGAGTTTGCATATATTTAAATTACACAGGCATTGCAGGCATTCAAGTTGGGAAAGTAATTAGCAGCCGCAAGCAAGCTATACATTCAGCTAGATTGTTATTTTACGTAAGTAGTCAATAGTAGGCATCGGGCACATTCCAGGAGCCATCATTAAAAAGAATTCTCCAAATTGATTCAAGAATGTCACCCTTCTTGAATATAGCATTTAAATATACACAGTTATCTACTCTGTTACCTAATTAATGAGTACTGCACAAAGGTCAGGAATTGTTATATCATTATCATGGCATAATGATGGGGCCGAAATTAATTTAGTTGGTATTTGAATTGAATCACATTCAGTTTTACTTTTTCAAATTAATCTATGAATCCAAATTCAGTTATCATTTAAAATTTGAATTAATCAAATTTTGCAAAGCATCTGCCAATTAAAAGTATATTAAAGGAATATATAAACATACATATTCATAATAATGAACAAAGATATTTGGGAAAATGGTGAGGAAAAAAACTTTGTATTATATAACATTGCTAATAAAAATCGTGTTTGGACAGTTGCATATCATAATAAAATCACATTTGAGAGCTTCATCGTACAATCTAGATAAGCACACTGAAAACGGGCTGATCCTGCAACCAAGGGAATAAACACAACCAAAAATGTACATATGTATTAGTGCTACTTAGAATTTTGGCACACTTCCTATATTGAAATATTCAAAATTAGTTACTTGCGTTATTAATCACCTGGAATGCCCATGAATAGAAAGGTTATTTATGAAATATTTATCTATTTACTACAATACTGTAATTTACCTGCAATACTAACACAAAGGAGAGAAAGAAAATAGTAAGCTAAAGCTTAGGTGTAAAGAATTATCTGAATAAGGATTTTATAGAATCTAAGCGGGTATTTTGGGATTTAGTACCAAGCTCTAAAAATCATCCTGTGGAATTCTGAAAAGGAATCCTGTTTTCTACCTCATAAGTTAAAACATGTGCAATGTCTTATTTTTTTAAAATAAGGTAATAACGCCTACTTAACAGAGAATATACAAATGCAGCATTTCTCTAGAGAGTAGCTACTTCCTGCTCCAATAGGTGGGACATCTAGATTTTGCATGTGTAAAAATAGAAGAATATTTTACTAAAGATGACCTCATATAGGTTAGACCTATATTATTTATGTCAACAAAACCAAAACAAAACCATGAAAGGATGTCCATTTGGGTGGTCAACAAAGTTATAACTTGTCTAAAAAGTTGTTGCCCTTCATTGTTGTTATTGAAACTCATTTTAAAAAGGTATAGAGTGTCAACTAAAAGGAATCTAGTAGACTTTTAAAATAACCTAAGGGCTAAAACATTGCTTGGTTCCAGAAAGGAAGTTCTGTGCTCTCATGTTTCAGTTTAATTGGGATTTCCTGGGCTGACAACTGACTGGGAGCATCCGGTATTACCGGATAAGTAATGCCAAATCCAGCTGCATTGTAAGAAGCTGTCACTCTAAAATCAATTGATACTCAAAGCTGGTATTATTTCTTATTGCTATCAGCAACAATGGAGTATCATAGATCCTAGGTAGCAAGTGATAAACTGGCCAGGCTAGGTGAGAAGGACAAAGGAGAAGGAAAATTTTAGTTTGTAAAGAAGCAAAAATCTAAACTGATATATTCTATAGAAACAGATTCTATATTTTTAATAAATTATGCAAGTCCCCAAAATGCATAGTTCTTGTTCAGTCATCCATAAAGTTCTTTGTAACTGCATTTGTCCAGGTGAGCATTGTGTTTTAGATATTTCTCTTGTTTCTGTCCCAAATGCTTTCAATATTATCTGGGCCAGCTATCTCGAAATTTTGAGGTTCATTTTCTTGCCCATATGTTGGTTTCAGCTTTCTGTGCTTCCTTTTCTTTTGTTTTTAACAAAAGCTGAGATTCTCTGAAAATCCATTTCTGCATCAGTTGCCAAATTCCAAGTGAAAATGTAGCAACCACAGACATGTAAGATGGAGTTTTTAGTATGGTCCGCTAAAATAGCCCTAACTGAGCATCTTATTTGTCTGATCTTTTAAGTTATGTATATTTCTTTATCTTAAGTCTGAATGGCTCTATCATCCTCCAGGAAGAACTAAACATAAGTTTGTCAAACAAAATGTAACTTCTAGGAGTTTCCTGTCCTTTTCATAGCTGTGAGAATATGAGGTGCAGCTCATATTGAAAAATTATGTAAGAAAGCTGCCAAGAAAGATCCAAGCAATATTACCAATGCTGTTTCATCAGTAGTCACAGCTGCTGTTGATCCAACAGCTCCCCACCCCACCCTGTCTTCTACACAGCACTAGATTTCTTGAAAGGGAGTAATTACTACAGTTGGGCAATGTTTTAGAAACAGTTCTGTGAAAGTAAGTGCTTTCCAGGACGTATGTAGGTAGCCCTTGTCTACAGCTCTTTAAAACAACTGTATCTTTTCTTTGGATCTCCTGGCAGCAGCAATGAGCAGCTAGCCAATTTTGGGAAAGGATGTGTGATTGTTTTAAAGAGTTGCAGACAAGTGCTAGTACAGACACTGGCAAGAACATCTCTCTTGAGGGATTAAAAAAAGTGATATACTGGCCTACAACTGAATTGTGAAATAAAAATTATTTCTGGAGCGCTACACAGCCTTAGTAATTATGGCAATGCATTGCAGTTAAGAATGTAAATAGATTACTTTCAGATAGATTTGGCTCCTGCTCAGGACATATTTTCCAGAACTGTTCATAGCATTGTGTTTAGATTGGGACAGTTAACATTTCCTCTGTAGATATCTAGATCACAAGTTATCTGATATACATGGAACGCCATCTTCTGCTTTTTGAGAATTGGCGCCAGACCATAGACTTTACAGGCATACAATAAACTTGGATGGTGCATCCAGAAGTGAAGTTCTTATACAAGCTTTTAACTGTCTGCAAAGAATGATATGGTTTTAAACTTGTCAAAGATAATGAGGTTATACATGAGACACTTTGATTACCAAATTATAGAGTCTATGCATTTTAATTGGTTCACACAGTCATTCAGTCTACCTCATTTTCAATAGCAGAGTGTATTGCCTTTCTTATGCCAATTTTAGATATAATAGACACACTAAAATGGCTTGCAATGCTGAATTGTCATCATAATTAGACCTCTGTCCTCAAATCCTTATTCTGAAAGAGCCCCATTAGAAATGTTAGGATTCTGAACTAAACATTTAAAGATTCTAACTTTGAATAAATCTGCTCAGATCCGAAATAGAGACAGATATTTCTCTCTCTGGGCACACTGGGAATATATTTGCTGAATATAACTCTGCATTGGCAACAGGAAGGGCATCCGGCCAGTAAACACTCAGCACCATTCAGATGCCCAGACTCCACCCCGCAAGGGATTATGCCGTTGTTAAAAGAAGATGATTGTCAGTTGTGTTAATGTACCATACATACCACTAAATTAGAACTGTGTTTTAATCAGCCTCAGATTGTTTATATGGAATTGTCTGTGTTAATTTAGATATAATATGTAATACAGATAGTTCTTGATTTACAACCATTCATTTAGTGAATATTTGTAGTCACAACGGCACTGGAAAATGTGACTTATGACCATTTTTCACATGTTGCAGCATCCTCATCGTCACATGATAAAAATTAGCTTGCTTGATGACTGGTTCATACTTATGACAGTTGCCGTGTCCTGGGTCCATGTGATCACCTTTTGCGACCTCCCGACAAGCAAAGACAATGGGAAAGCCAGATTCACTTAACAACCGTGTTACTAACTTAACAACTGCAGTGATTCACTTAACAACTGTGGCAAAAAGGTCATAAAATGGAGAAAAACTGACTTAACAACTGCCTCGCTTCGCAACAGAAATTATGGACTCAATTGTGGTCCTAAGTCGAGGACTACCTATATAGACCAGTTCTAATTTTAAGTAAAGTCAGAGGCTGCCTACGTTTTCAGTTGCTGAAGATGGATAGGTTCATAAGCATATGTGGGAAGAGCAAGTACCCAATGTACATTGGGATGCAAACTCTTCCCCTTACATATGGGCAAGTATGAAAGGCTGGAGTTTATGCTGTGACATCATACTACAATGTGTCATGTTGGTGTCATTGGGATTAGGAATCCCAATGTGCCAAAATCAAGTGAAGTAATAGAAGTCATAGCCTTCTAATACAAGCCATAATTATATTAGGCATGTCACAATTTCTAATTTATACAATAAAATTGGGGTGCATGTGACATCACTTTCTTCCCTTGCCAATGCCATGAATATAAAATGAGTCCAGCCAGCATTTACGTAGTAGAAGGTATTGTTTGATCGAACTACCACTCTGATATCCATATTTGAAATGGGAAGGTACATGATATGTTAATATTTTAAAAACTTAGTGGTTTCTTACTAGCATTATTTTCTTTTAATTTGATACATATTTCCAAGCAGCAGGAAAGATGGTCAATCAATTGACCAATTAGTCTTGAAGGACTTGATGATCAGAATGCTGGGGATATTGATATCGATGAGATTTCACTGTAACTAACTTTTTTTGTCTTTGGGGATTCAGTTTCTAGCTGCAAATTTAATAGTTATATAATTATTATTAATAGAACACATTTGTATTGTATTTAATAGCAATATTATTACTATTAATACAATATTATTGAATTAATACAAATCCATGTAATGGAATTTTCCTAAGGCTAAGGTATTATGGTCAAAATTTAGTAGTAGCATTGTTATGCGGAGTCCTTGGTGCTCTCTGAGCTTGTTGATTTTCTTGCAGACATTTCATTACCAAATTAGGTAATATCATTAGTGTGAGTAGGGAATGGGATTTGTTCTCAATTTATATTCTTGTGGCTTGCCCTGTCAGTGTTAGTGGGAGTGTCTTGGTATTAATGTTAGAAAGTATTATTGTCACTCCCAAGAGCAAAAGTTTAAAACATTGAATAGATAATCTAGAAATGAGAATGTGTGCATCTTAATGGTTTATTACAAAAAAAAAATAAACAGGACTTTATTTCTTAGTCGGTGTATCAGCCCATATAAAAACAACCAAGATCTATTACTGGAGAAAGCCAAAAGCATTTTTGGTCCATGTACAGATTGTGATGACACCCTCACCAATTTATGGCATTACATTGACAGTAGGAAAATCATTACTCCTACTGCTGGATAATAAAAGTGACACTGCACTGATTAATAGGCTTTGGATTGTGTTAGTGCTGGTCTCTCTATTTAGTATATAAAAAGGGGGGAAACGTAACTTTTCATCACTGCCAAGTGAATATGCATACAAAGTTCCATGTTTAAGCCTCCTTTATAGGTTCACCACATAAGCCAAAGAGTTAAATGCATAGTACTGTATAGTAATCCAAGATTTATCCTGAAACCTGTCCTCTTAAAGCAACTGTAGCTCTTTCCAGCTTCAAATATCAGTTTTTATTTACATTGCATAAGTTCTACCCAGCTGTAAAAGGTTCTCTGCCACATTCTTCCCTGCACAACACCATTGGGTAAGATCAAATAAAGCTGAGTAGCATTGTGTAGGAATGCTGTAAACCTTGCCTACAACTTTGCCACTGCAACTCTAGCTCGGCTCAGCTATCCATCATGGCTATCAAAACACTGGAGAAAATTGGGAGAAAAGATGGAATTACTTAACTTGATTTAGTAGAATATCTTAAAAAGATTGGTTGGACAAAATGGAATATGGTTACAATGAAGGATGCATCATAAAGTTAATGCTTTTCTACAGTCACTTTATATAACCATAATACTCATGAGGTTTTTTAAAACTGATGGTTTTCAGCTACTACAGCAATTCTGAATGATTTGGAGCTGAAAAAAATATTAACAATTGGCAATTTGGAATGCTTCCCATTTAATATTTGTTGATTTTTTTTGGTGAACAATTCTAGAAATAATAGTATGTTTTTGTTACGGTCCTTCAAGTCAGGCTTGACTCCTGGGACCTGGATAGATGATCCACGCAATTTTTAGGATAACATTTTCAGAAGTGGTCTGCCATTATCTCCTTCCTAGGGCTGAGAGAGAAAGGCTGGTCCAGTTAAGGCAGGGGTGTCAAACTCATATCATCACGGCAGCGTCACGTGACATATTGTGACTTTTCCCCCCCTTTGCTAAAACAGGTGTGGGCATGGCCAGCGAGTGACACATCTGGGCCACAGGCCGCGAGTTTGACAGCCCTGAGTTAAGGTTTCCTCACTCCTAGTTAGCACCTGAACTACCACACCCAAGTGGCCCTTTATCAATACTGTTCTATGTTATGCCTGCTTGGTTTTAGGGATGAATATGAAGAGGATGGATTTTGTCAACCATACCGGGGAATTGCATGTGCAAGATTTATTGGAAATCGGACCATTTATATGGAATCTCTGCATATGCAAGGAGAAATAGAAAATCAAATTACTGGTAAGTAAAAATTTTGTTTTCTCTTATTCTCAGTTAGATTGTCATCATCCTTGTTATAATCTACAATTCTGAATTTCAAATCCTTAATGTACTTATATGTTAATTTTACATGTTCAACAGAATATATTTTATGGCACTCAGGGTGGATAAAAATCGATGTTTTTTTTAAAAAAATAAAAACATCGGATTTTTTTATTTAAATCAGATTTTTTAATTTTTATCAAATTTATTTTAATAAAATGCTTTTGGAGTAAAAATCTAAAGATGGTTTTCTATTTAAGATACATTAATAATTTAGTTTATTCAGCATGAAATGGAGCTTAGTTATGTAGCGTAGGCTGTATATTCTGCAATATTGGGATTGTCAGTGAGTCAACAGTGGGTCCAGAGATGACAGTTGCTCTTTAAAAATTATGATTTAAATCAAGTTGATTTAAATCAAGCCTTTTTATTAGTGATTTAAATCATGATTTAAATCAACTTGATTTAAATCAAATCCACCCTGATGGCACTTAAAATATATTTAGAAGAAAAAAAAATATTACTCATTTTGAAAAGCTGCAATTAAAATGAAACTTTAAGAAAGATAGTAAAAAAACAGCCCTGCATATTATTTTAATTGTATTCTTAGCTTTTCTAGTGAGCATGTTGAAAAACAATGCATTTATCATAATATTATTCTGATTTCAGCCATGTTTTTAGAATACACAATTGATTAAATTTAATTCTTAATCTTATTTACTTGTGGACCTCCAATTGCATAAACTTAATTTTCTTTAAAAGCAAGATCACATACTTACCAAACAATAAATATTGGGGCCTACTTGATACTTAATCACTCTTTGATTAAGACAGCCCAGTCCAATCAATGGAAAGGAAAGCAGATGCTAATATAAACTGCATTTAGCAGATTATTTTGAATACAGAAAGTTTGTTTTTAAAAAATGCTTATCTCTCCAAAAACCATATTTCCTATTGTGCCTTTATTTGGAAGTAGTTGTTAGTGCATATATTCTACTATAAATTTGCTACTGTCTCAACTGATTTGGTATTTGTATCCTGCAGCTGCCTTCACAATGATTGGAACTTCCAGTCATTTATCGGATAAATGTTCACAGTTTGCTATTCCATCACTGTGCCATTATGCTTTCCCATATTGTGATGAGACCTCTTCCGTTGCAAAACCACGAGATCTGTGCCGGGATGAGTGTGAGATTCTGGAAAACGTGCTTTGCCAAACTGAATACATATTTGCAAGATCCAATCCTATGATTTTGATGCGGTTGAAGCTGCCAAACTGTGAAGATCTTCCCCAGCCTGATAGCCCTGAGGCTATCAACTGTATCCGTATTGGCATCCCTATGGCAGATCCAATCAATAAAAGTAAGTTGCAGTTAGGTTGCCTTATATATGGGATATCCCTAAAACTCAAATGGATCAACGGCACAGTTGACAGAGTCAAAGTCTGGATATTTCAGCCAATATCTTTCACCAAGTAGATTTTATTTATCAGAGATATTGTTAGAAGAGAAATGGAGATGAGCACTACCCCCATAGTCAACAATGACTAGTGGAATAAAATCTGCAGCGACTCATTGTTAGAAGAATGCTTTTAATACTTTCAGTCAGCAGTTATTTTTATATTATTCTGTTCCATTTAATGTCTGGTATATCATGATTTGTTCATTAAAATATCTTATAGCAATTCCATTGAAATAAACACTAGTACCGTTGTCACTTTGTAAGGGAGATATGTGGCATAAAAATTTAATTAAAAAAATAAAATTATTTATTGTACTCTAGTCACTACGTACTATGGCAGTCACAAGTTATGTTGAATGAAGTTTATGTTAGCTGACAAATAAGTTAAACAAAAATAATGTCAGGTGGCTTTATTTCTAAAACAGCTTAATAAATATTAAGCCTCATAATGTCTCATGCCAAGATAAGGGATCAGTTTCAAGATTTTGAGGAAGCTTTGAGTTCTTTTGCATATTTCTTAAAACTATTTTAAAGAAGTGTATAACTTTTAAAAAAGAGTATTGTTACATGTCCGTATGTAAGACTGAAAATGTTCAGGTCATTAACAAGAAGAAAAAAAAAGAAACTCATCCAGAGAGAACATTTAATATTGTACAACTTGTCATTTATATGCATGGATGCAATTTCCATTCCCCACCAGTTAGTTAGAACTGAGTAGTGAAACATTGTCAAGGGGGAAAAAAACCAAGAAAGGGGGGAAAAATACATCTTTGGGACAACGACCTGGATGATTGAGAATCTCCATAGACATGTATGTGTGCATGGTGTTCTTTTAAAGCATCACAGAAAAATGATCTTTCTGTTACAGATCACAAATGTTTCAATGGCACAGGAGTGGACTATCGGGGAACCATTAGTGTAACGAAATCTGGGCGACAGTGCCAGCCGTGGAACTCCCAATATCCCCACACTCACACATTCACTGCTGTCAGGTACCCAGAGCTGAATGGAGGCCATTCCTATTGCCGAAACCCAGGCAATCAGAAAGAGGCACCCTGGTGCTTCACCTTAGATGAAAATCTCAAGTCAGAACTTTGTGACATCCCTGTCTGTGGTAAATATAATGAACTCTTTTTATGAAAATGAAATGAGATTGTTTGTTGTGTTTTGCAGTCCACTGCAGTTCAAGAGCCAAACTATGTGGCACATTCGTTACATGTTTATAGAATTGTCTTACCCCGACAATTTTAATTTGGAATAAAAGTGCAGCTGCAGAATTTAAATACAGTCCCTGTTTATGGACCAAATTGAGCCTCTTGGTGGTCTTCTGCTTGGTGGCTACTTGCCATTTAAAGGATGTGTTTTCTAATGGCCTCACTTGGCAGGAGGGTAAAAGGCCAGCAGGAAGAAAAATTCTGAAAACCAGCAGGAGCCCGTAATCCAGATCTGGAGCATGTGCAGATCTAAAACTTTTCCCCCAAAACAAAATTCTTTGGCTCAGCATGCTTATTTGAACAAATGACTATTGTGTGAAACATGACTCTAAATAATCATTATTTTGTCTGAAATGTTATTGAGAGCCTCTTATTAAGTGGTTAGAAAAATGCCAGCAAGATTTTTGAAAAAAATGACAGCAATACTTCACAAGCACTTTCTGGTAGCCCTGTAGAAGCAACAATGCAAAATGTTTTTAGGGAGTCAGAAAAGCTGTCTAATTAGTTCAGAGGAAGAGTGTTTGATGATTAAAAAAAATAGCATAAGCTAAATATTTCCATTGAGCCAAGCTAAGAAGACCAGGCCTTTTTTTTTTTAAAAAAAAGGGGGGGGATGGGATTAATCATTGAAGATACCATTTTTGAAACAATCATTTCTTGAAGCCAGCATTGCATATTGTCATATAGTGTGATAAGTGATTAGCCACAATCTTAAAAAGTGAAGCATGATATGGGTTCCAATAACATGCTTCAGTATCTAAAAATGACCATTAGATGGCAACATAGAGATAGAGAAAAGTTTTTACTGCCATCTTGTGGTATCAATAATTTTGCAAATTTGACAGATCTAGGAAACTAGGTTTTTTTTCTTGAAGATCACAATTATGAACCAAAGTGAAACCATAAACTATAAAATTTAATTTGTAGAACTTAAGCTAAGTTAGAAAAATATGATTCAACCAACCAGGAAGTGAAGTAATTACAGAGATAGGGGAGCATTAAAGCTTGCAGGTAAAACACTGCTAAAATATCAAGATACTTATTTTATAAGAAAAGGGTTTTGGATATCTTGCCTTGCCCTTGGTATAGACCTTGTCTTACGTCTTCCATTTGCCCAATTAGAAAGAATTAAAAAGATGAAATGCAAATTTTGCTGCCAAAAATTCAAATATCTGACTTATTCTCATTGGTAAAGATGCATCCAGCAATTGTGATGTTCTTCTGTTGTTGGTGTCTTTCATCACTGTGACATGTGGTTTCTTGTCTTGGAAGCTCACATGTCAAGATCTCTTGGGAGTTCATATCTTCTTTTCCTGTTTTCCTGACTTTACACATCAAAATATCTTATGTTAGTGCTCAAACTCCCACTCACAGCTTTTAGCAGGGCCTGAACTACCCAAATGCTCAGATTGTTGTATGAAATCCCTAAAGCACTTATTATGGCTGCCTGAAGAAAATGCTGCATATTGAAAGAAATCAGCTGTTAACAATCTAGAAGGAACAGGAGTCCCCAGAGGGTTAAATTCTTGCAAAATCAACAGTGACGAAGACCACTGACTTTATTATTAAGAAATGGATTAAATAAATGCACACTTCTCCTGTTTGAAAGCAGAATAGCAGATAGCAGATCATCCCAGGATGGAGAAGGATGGAAGGCTCTTTAGTCTTCAAATTCTGAAACGTGTTTTCATCCAAATTATATGTATTCAAAAATTTGATTGTGCATGTAGAAAGCCCCACTGCTTACTTAGTTTGTGGAAACTGGAACCAGTTTTGGAGACCATTCCTTTTTTCTCATAAAGACTTTTAAAACAATATGCTCCAGTATCTAAAAACATCCCTAATAGCAATAGCATATATACTTATATACCACTTCATAGTGCTTCACAGCCCTCTGTAAGCAATTTACAGAGTCAGCATATAGCCCCCAACAATCTGGGTCCTCATTTTACGGACCTTGGAAGGATGGAAGCTGAGTCAACCTTGAGCCTGTCAGGATTGAACTGCCAGCAGTTAGCAGAGTTATCCGGCAATACTGCATTCTAACCACTGTAATGCATTCTGAATGTGTCTACCTGAAGTCTGAATAGTCCTTTTAATCAGTTTTAGGCAGGGAAGCTAGAGACTGTGACTTCTAGTCTCCCTTAGCCCTGAAAGTCAGCTGTGTGACTTCGGGCCAGTCTCTTTTATCCCACCCCACCTCACAGGGTTATTGTTGGGGGGGGGGGGAATAGGAAGAAGCTGTGTTGGATATGTTCGCCACCTTGAGTTATTTATAAAAATAATAAAAGCAGTAAGCAAATAAATAAAGTTGAAAAGGCAGGAAATAAGAAAAATACATAAAATACATACAAATATAACAAAAGCGATATAACAAGTAAACATGACAAAATGATTCTTAATCATATGAATTTGAGAATTGGCGGTTTGCAGGTGGGTGGGATAAAAGACCAAAATGCTGGTTTGAGGTTGAAGCTCCATATGTAAGAATACAAATAAGGAAAAAAAGATTTGAGGATTAAGTTGCATTTGATTTTTAGAAATGAAATTCTGCCTGAAGAGGTAGAATGTAATACAGAGCCTACCTTCAGGTTCTTAAAATAATAGTACCTGTTGGCTCTTTTTGCTGTAATACCAATTTCCATGAAATTTTAACCTGAAGGATCAGAAAAGCATTCCACCCAATTTGGTTCATTGAAGATATTTGTTGGCAAATTTGCAATATAAGAAATTTTTTTTGACAAAATTCACTCTTCAAGGAAGAGCTTTGCAGACAGATGGCCATTTATGTATTGCACCATTGGCATTGTGGTTAAACATTTTTGTAATGTTACATAAACCCACACTCTGCAGAGAAAGCTGATTTAAGTGTTGCAAAACTATCATTAGCCTTTAGACAAACATTAATAGAAAAGTGTTGTTATATAATGCCCAAGGATTCATGTTTTTCTCACATGTTATATGGCTGATTGCAAAACAGACACCCTCAGTTTGTGGAAATAGATATTGTTTTGTCTAACTTATCTCACTTTATACTTACGGTAGCAATTCTTTCTTGTGGAAACACACAACAGTGGCATGTGTCAGATCTTTCAGAGATGCTTAAAATGTAACAATAAATTCAGTGCTTGTTAGTAATTTTAAAGGTGCTCCTTGAAGTTTATTGCTTGAAGGAGGGTTGTTGTTGAATAAGCTAAGATTTCCCAGTTGAATTTATGGCTACCTGTAGATAGCCATGGATTGATTGATTTAAGTGAGGTCAAATTTGATAACCCAAAGGTCACAAGTGAGAGAACTTCTGCTATTGTTTCTGCTGTTACTGCTTGCTCAGGAAATAAAATAAGCATGAAAATATGCAATAGGCATCATACATCTTTATATACAAAAATTCATTGTTTATAATAATTGCATTTTTTTAATCCTGCTCTTCCCTTCCCCTTCCTTTCCTCTGAATTTAGATCCAAAGGACTCCAAGGAAAAGAATAAAATGGAAATCCTTTATATATTGGTGCCCAGTGTTACAATTCCTCTGGCTATTGCCTTACTGTTTTTCTTCATCTGTATTTGCCGAAATAACCAGAAGTCATCTTCTCCACCCGTTCAAAGACAGCCAAAGCACGTCAGAGGACAGAACGTAGAGATGTCTATGCTGAATTCATATAAACCAAAGGTACTGTGAACCATGTCTGATGCATAAAAATGAGAAACCTTTGCTTTAAGAACCTTAGTTCTTTGGGGGCTCTGCCATTCCTAATGATGCCTCCTATCTGGCTCCATTTCACCATTTTATGGAAATCACACTTATTATTGTCTTGTCTGTGGCTGTGATGTCAGACGTTTCTTAGAAATAAAACAGTGCTGCATTTTGATAGATCATGACTGAGCAAAGAATAAAAATTCTCCAAATTTTGAATACAAAAGGCTTAGGTAGAGCTGTCCAATCTGCTCAGCAAAACCTGGCGGCAGCAAAGAAATACAGAGAGCAATTCTGCTGGCATTTAGTGGAATTTTGTAGCCCTGGGCTGATAGCTCTTTTTTAGATTTGCCTGATTTCCCCTGGTGGTAAGCCCATTTGAACCCTATCACTTCCTTGAGTAGACACACATAATTCTATTGTTATGCTGGCATCATAAGCACAACACATTAGAGAGTAATCCCTACTTTAATGTGCATTTCCTACACATTTAGGATTTTCCCCCTAATTATCCTCCTTAGTATCATAAATTGAATCAATTGTTGTCATTAATGTAATAGAAGTGATTGATAAAGACAGAGTGCGATAAACTCCCTTTGTACTTGGTTTTCTTTGGCACAATGTCTCCTCTGTTTTTTTGCACTTCTATGCATCTTGTACACCACCAAGTGACATATAGCTGTCAAACAAAAGCTAAGCAGATTTATAACTGCTTAACTCCAAATGAACCCCCTTCTGCCAAATTTTATGACTTCATTTTCTTTCAGTTTTCCACCAAGTTGGTTAAAACAGACAGCCCTGCTTGAGGTCAGACAGAGGTCATTTCACTTTCATTACTAAAATATAATTTACAATATGCCAGACCTAAACAAGTTTTAGCCTAAAGGATTTGTATAATATAAACCATCTGCTTTGCAATAATTCCATCTAATTTCCCGCCATCCTGCAGTCAGATAACTGCCTGTTCAAATGCCACTACAATATATTAATTCACACAGTAGTTACCTAAAATACATAAAATGATCAGGAAAATTATAATTTATTTTATGTCTCCTACATTCAATTACCCTTCCTTCCTTCCTTCCTTCCTTCCTTCCTTCCTTCCTTCCTTCCTTCCTTCCTTCCTTCCTTCCTTCCTT
>JANHFL010001723.1:26089-47036 GCA_032468155.1 Oxyrhabdium leporinum | reverse complement strand
CTCCTGTAGTGTCCCAAAGGTGCTTTTTCAAGAGACAACTGGACTTTCTGTTTTTTCTTTGAAGGTGTTTCACTTCTCATCCGAGAAGCTTCTTCAACTCTGACTGAAGTCACCATCCAGTCTTCAGAGCTGAAGAAGCTTCCCGGATGAGAAGCGAAACGTCCAAAGAAAAACCAGAAAGTCGGAGAAGACAGCTGACCATGTGGCGAAGCGGTGTGGATGAGCAGCAGCTCCGTGAAGTCCCGCCTATTTCTTCAAGTCTGGAGGCTCTACTGAGTCGAAAGTCACCCTATAGGGGTGATGAAGGTAGAGGGGATGCTTCGGTGGTCGCAAGGAGAGCGCAGTCTCCTCGACTGACCCGAAGAAACCCACTTGAATTGGCAAGAAGAGAAGACAGTCATTATGGTTGAACCAAAGCTATGAAGACAGCTGGAACGGAAGGGAAGAAAGGAAAGATCTTGTCGATCCAGGTAAGAATTTTTCTAATGTTTGCTGTGGAATTTTCCCCAAAGCACCTCGCTTAGAAAGTGGGAATCAATGGAGGTAGTTAGCGGTGACTAAAGACCAGGAGCTACTGTCAGATTTGGTAAAGAAAGAAAGGAAATTGAAGGCAAAAATGACTTAAAAAACAAAGGACAGATTGGATTGGTTTCTTTAAAAACTAAATTGTTTCAAAATTCTGGATTATACCTTTACTACCACCTTGACTTGAAGAACTCTGGGAAATTATTGGAAAATATTTGTATCTGGAGACATTTTATTTGCAGTAAAAATGGTGGTGGTGGGGAAGTAACAGTGACACCGGCTAGCTGAGGAAGGCATTATGGAACTGGAAAAAGTGGAAGAAGTGAAAGTTGTTACGACCAGGGTAAAAGGGCTTGAATACACAAAATAGAAAGAACAGAAGAAAGGACAGGGGAAGGAAAACGACAAATGATACAAAAAGATAAAAAAAGAAGAGATAGTTAAAGCTGAAACAGAAATGGTGAATTATACTTTGAGAGACCAAAAGCTAGAAGGGGATATTCAGAAAGACACACCTGAAGTGAGGAAAAGACCATTAAAAGGTATACTGAGGGTACAAAAGAGTGAAGAAACAATAGAGACAGAAGAAATACTTAGATGAAAGATGAAAGACAGAAGAAATACTTAGATTAAAGATGAAAGACAGAAGAAGATACCAGATCCCATGGGAGGAGCATGGGAGATGTTCCATGAAGTCAATAAGAGTTGAGATACGAAAACAGGCAAGAGATGAGGGATAAATGTAAAACACTGTGTAACACAGGAGCTATACCATCAAGAATTACTATAAAGACAGAAATTAGAAATGGGGAGATGATCACTTTTTTGGATTGGAGAACTATTCAATTAACAGGTAGAATATAGTAGCAGAAGCTAGAAATCTAGATATGTAAACAAAGAGGTATAATAGAATAATGAACATCCAATAATTAAGATAAGTAAACCTTAGAATTATTTGGAGGTTTATTGGCTATAAATGTGATGTCTGTTTGATGTTGATAGATGATGGATATTAGCAATGGACTAGAGATAAAATTGAATAGAGGGCCTAACTAAACAATGTAAAATTTGTAACAAGGATACCTGAAGAGGAAGATGAATAGGTATTGAGAATAATACTTATAACTACTGTATGTATAAGATTTATTATCGATATTCAATAGAGAATGCAGAGATTGTACCCAGACGGTATATTGTTACTGTGAATAAAGAAATCCTATATATAACCAAGAAAACTGTACAATGTGATGTATAATGTATAATAATGAAATGTACAATGTATAATGTATAATGAAAAATGTACAATAAAAATAACTTTTAAAAAAATGAAAAACCAGAAAGTCCAGTTGCCTCTTAAAAAAGCACCTTTGGGACAACCAGGATCTGGATGACTGAGAATCTCCATAGACATCTCCTTTAGTGCAGAAACATGGAATTTTAGCATTACCAAAGAATTCAAATGTATAGAAATCCAAGTTAGACAATGTTAAATGGAAACCTCCAAACAGTTGCATCATTATTATGTTTTGTATGGCAAAACAACAGAATTGGGAAGATTGCTCTCTAAAAATGTGGGACTACAGCTCCAATAATTCCCTGCTCAATGTACTTGAAAAGTACCACCAAACCTAAGAAGGTTGTTTGAAGACTTGGAAGAATTCCCTCCTCCTGAAACAAAGTTCTTGTAAATAAAATACTTGGTTGGAATGCATAGCTCCACAGAGCTTGTGGAATTACATCGAGCTGAACTATATGTAGTAGCTTTAGATTATTTTAGGAAGGGTCCGCTTTGTGTCATTAAAACGCTCATTCCAATGGAAAAGGGCAATATTTTGTAGGGGGGGGGGAATGGGATTGCAAAAGAGAAAAAAATGAAATGGAACAAAAGAAATGCAGTATAGGTGACTACTTGCCACGCATATCATGATTTTTCTTTCTTTCTGTTAAATTAATGATTAAATCTGGGGAAACTCTCAGGTGACCCCCATTTAACGTCGGGTGGAAGGTGCTGATAGTGCACTCTTGTGCAAGACCCCAACTACGAAATTCCCATTAATTAGCTGTTTGAGGTTCTAGTTGTTACCATATTTACTTACTATTCTGTGGGCTTGAAGGATGACCTTGAGAGCAAATTTATTTCCTTGAGTTTTGTTTTCATTAAGTTCTCTTATTGCTCTGGCCACAGCTTCAAAAACTTCTGGGTCATCACAGCTCACTTCATCTCGAACAGGACTGGCTTGGCAAAGTCCAACGCTGAGGACTAGCAGAATGAAGACTCCCATAGCCAGGTGAGAGAAGCTTCTTTGAGCTTCTGATGAGCATGGAAAGGAGAGAAAGAGTTTCAAGATAACCGGTGAGGTATCTCTTCCTAAGAGATAACAGAGAACTCAAAGTAAACAAAGCTGTTTCACGTCCTCAAGTCATAGTCTATAAGCCATGTAAACAACCTTTGGGATTTATTTAAGCCCCAAACTTTTTAAAAAGAAAAACAAGTTTATTCACCCGCAGTTCACAATGCAAGTTTGCACTTTACAATCTCAAGGTCAGAATGCACAGTTTTGACGGTAGGTCACTTTCGGTAACTTCAAGGATATTTTCCAGAATGATAATGCAGCTGGTTCTCGACTTACGACTACAACTGAGCCCAAAACATCTGTTTCTAAGCAGTGGCTGAGTGGAGTTTTACCCCATTTTACAACCTTTCTTGCCACAATAGGCTAAGTAAATCACTCCAGTGGTTAAGTTAGCAATACGGTTGTTAAGTGAGTCTTACTTCCCCATTGACTTTGCTTGTCAGAAAGTCGCAAAAGCTGATCGCGTGACCCCAGGACATTGCAGCCGTCATAAATATGAGTCAGTTGCCAAGCGTCTGAATTTTGATCCGGTGAATAAGTAATAAGGGAAGATTTTAATGTCATATAAACGTGTGTATTAATATTAGAATTATACAAGCTGGTTAAATGTAATAGAGAGGATTGATAATATTTTACCTATACTAAAGGTATGAAATTTAAAATAGGGTGATTGATACAAAATTGCCAGATAACAATTCTATAAGCGGAATAAGTAACATGGTGATTGATAAGTTGAATAAGCAATAATAGAAGATTTCAATATTATATAAATGTTTAAAATAGGTTGATTGGCACAAAATGACATACTGAAGCATTGAACAACTTAATAATGAAGGACGATAACTTGTTATAAAGATATGTAATATCGTTAGAATTATATAATTTGGTTAAATGATATAAATATGAGGAATATCAATTTATTTGTATTGAAGGTATGATACCCAGATGCCACACTGTTCACACAATGATATGTTTATATATAAACAAAAAACTTTATATAAAAAAGGCCTCTCTCACACCCACACCCACATTCACAGATACACAATGTAATGTGTTGTGTGTCCCTATGATTGTACAGTTACTATAGTTCTTGTATTTATGTATTTCATTTTGTATTACTTCTACTATCTAGAAGCATCCAGATCCAAAATATCTGTGGAATCTAAGAAGATGGACAAAAGCAAAAAGGAAGAAAAATGGGAAGATGAAGTTGAAGGTCTTGTTATGTGGTCTACAAAACTTGACCAGGAAAAATTAGATTAAACAATAGTCTTCACAATAGTGTATTACTCTTTAAAAAAGTACTTATTTGTTGATATTAAAGCATTTTCTGGGGAAAACCCCATGTAGTTGGAATATGGCTATTACCATGTTTGCATTACAAAATGCCTTTGACAGCCTGAATTACAGGTCCCAGAATTCTCTGTTTATAAAAGAGTCCAAATGCAAGCAAGTCCTTGGACATTTATTCTAGCGTTAAACCAAAGGTGATCTTATCAAATCGACAGAAATTCATTTATGTTTTCAACAAGCTGAATATTATTCACAGTAGGCTAGATAGTGTAAGCTGTTTTCCAAAGTATGAACTAACTGTAGAGTTACATCATCTACTGACAAAACAATTCTGACAATATAGCAGAGCTATAGCAAATAAAGCAGAAGGGTTTTTTGAAAGTCACAAAAGCTTCAAAAGAAAGATATGACATTCTCAGCAGATCTTCCAGGAGCACAAGTCTCACATCATTGTTATGGGAGGGAATTTCAGAAATGCAAAGTACAAAAGAATGAGTAACTGAGAAAATGTTGGCTTTGGGTGCAAAAAGTAACATCACATCACAACTTTTCCTTTTTAGTTAATGAAATACATTATATCACCGATGCAAATTGGCAAGAATGTCATTTCTGCACCAATATTCCAGGGAAACTGGAATATTCCATGTCCTTTAATCAGTGTGCAGCTCTATGGGCAGTAACGTTTTTGAGTTTTTTTTCAGTTCTTATCTCCTTTTCTCTGCCTTCTGTGGAAAGCTTCTTTTGGCAACTTTTCTTCCAGCCTATTTTGTGCAAAACCGAATATGAATGGGCTGTGATCTAAGCCAGATTGCTGGCAAGAACTGCACCATAAATAAATAATTTTCAAAGTGATTGTGGGTATCTTCCTGCTCATTCCATTACTTGGACAGTGCCTTTGATTGCGGCAAGCTAATAGTTAAACCTTTTGAAGGAGATGATTATCAGAGTTCTGTCAATTCCAAGTTTAAAAAAAAAGACCTCAAGAGCTGTTAATCATACTAATTATACCTTGGTTTTACACACAAAGAGGCCTATGAGCAAAACCAGGCTTTTCCGTTTTGAACGAATGTTTTATAGGCACTATTTTATTGCGGGCTCTTTTTATGAGTCCTAGAATCATGGGGCTTAAAAAGGGTCCACAGACAGTATTGGATGTGGGAGGAACAAAGTGTCAGGCTGAGCAGAGCTCCGTATGCACATATGGGATCACTCAGAAAACATATTCTTTGTTTTAAAAGTACTTCAGCTGAACACTGTACAGGCAAGTAGCAACTTTGTTAAATGAAGCTAACAACACAATCTATTGGGGACGCTAATACAGGGAAAGAATTGGGCAAATGCTATGGACTAATTTTGGCTTTCATTGATTTTAAAACATGTTGCCTCTCTAACTGATGAAGCTTCATGCGAAAACTGACAAACTAATCTTGGACAGAATTAGCTGAGATGCATGCTTAAACCAGGCAATGCTACCTTTGCACAAACTGCAAGTGGGGTTGGTTTGGTTTTTTTGTTCAGTTTTTTTCCAATGGTTGGGTGGTATTGTTTTTTTGTTTATTTAATTGCACTTTTTCTCCCTAAGTAAGATTTTGGTATTGCTAACCTTTTTTAATATGAGAAAATATTTCTTAATTCACAGCTGTTGCTGTGGTGAATAGAGCAGTGGGGCTAGTGCTGTTTGAAAACAAAAAGAAGAGGATGCGTTACATCCACCAACCTTATGCTAATGGACACCTGGAGTCCTTGATGCTCTTTAAGCTTCCTTGTTTGTAGACATTTCATTGCCCGACTAAACATGACAGTTCAACAGTGAAACTCTGAGCTTCCTATACTCTTTTTTAATAGACATCTGCTACTCCTCCCTGCATGAGGCGACTTTCTGAAACCAGTTGGGCAAATTTGTGGGTTGATGCAGGATAAATCATCATCATCACCACAGCTACCATTATATGTTCCCATGACAAATGCTAATCCAGCAGCAGATGGACACCACTGACTCATGGTCTGGAACCCCTTATTTTTCTGATCCATATGAGAAACTCCTGACTGTATTCACTCCACGGCAAGCACTGTCTTCCCAACCAAATTCTGCTAAAGCATACATAGTTTTCTTCCTTGTATTTTGTATGAATCAACTTTTCTCTTACATCTAAGAAAAATGGCTGCTGTACTCCCTATTTTAAAGTAACAAAAGAAACATGTATGCATATGAATGTAAAGTTGGGTATTTTTATGGCTAAATAATACCCAGAAACAATTTCCTATGTAAATTGGTGAAATCTACTCATAATATCTACTTCTGTGATTTTGTAGCTTTATTTTAGCGTGACTTTGATTTCAGCAAGTACTCTTAAGCTCTGTGTCCTCTAGAAGGCACTATTTCACTGCTATATTCACATTTTAACTCTTGAAAAGCTCTTCCTGCACTGTTCTAATGAATAAATTTAAAGAAGCTGATCTGAGCACTTTCCAGCTGTTAGTTATCAATGCAGATTAAAACAAAAACCCAATCATTATTGATGCAACAGATTACATCTCTGGGTATGAGAATGTGCTGCTGAGCATGAAGGTATGAGAAACAGCCCATTATTTTTTTTAATGAAAACATCTGAACAAGTGTATGTTATTTAAAGTGTTGCATTTAAAATTCCTGGGAACAATATTTATAATAAATGTTTATACATATGCATAGTACATATATAACCACTGTTATACAAAAGCACTTTTAATAAAATTTTAATATTAATATTAATAATATTAAATGAAATACACCAGTATAGTTTGTAGTGTTCACAGAGGAAGTACTTGATATTAAAAGCCTAATGGCATTATTTTCCACTAAAGGTGATCCTTCCTCCATTAAAGTCAAATATAAAACTTTCATCAACTTCAGCAGTTGCTTATATCTTGTGAAAGTTAGCAAATTTGCAGAAGAAAATGAAAATACAGTATCTCAATACTAATGCTGTTTGGTGAGCATGGTTGTTCCCTGGTCATCCAGCTAGATTTGATGCCCAGTAAGAAAAAGGTACACTAGAAAGACAAAAATAAAAACAGTTTACAAGGAAAGGAGTTGACTTAAAACTGCAGATGACAGTGTAAGAATGAACCATAGGACTTCAACCCTTTGAATGTAATGGATCAGAGACATTTTTTAAAAAAATAAATTCATAAGAAATTCAATAGGATTAGAAAAACTATTGTTTCTCTACACTGGCAAGACTTCATTCCTCTGGTACAGTTTATTCCTCACTGCGTGAAGTCAGACTGAGCTGCATTTTTGCCCTTTGTGTAATATCTTTGACAGTTTGTAAGTTGGGAAATAGAATTATAAAATGCCTTGCTATCTCTCTTCTTTCTTTCTACATGAGGCATTTGTTCATAAGGCTGCATGGCAGAAATTGATGGCAGAACATAGTTAAGTGTTTACAGTTATCTCTGTCCTATCTTAGAATTTTTCAGCTACTGATTTTTTTAAAAAATAAAAAATTGAATTGTTTGAAAATGTGTGCATTTAAAGAAGAGAAACAACACTGATATTTTTCACATGTCTTATTTAGCGCCTACAACTGTTTTACTTTACTTTGTACTTTGTTACCGAGATCTACAAGAGCCATTCAGTCTGAGATTCTCGTCAATAAGTGTTCGAGAATAAATTTGATCTCTTAAACCTTAGAAGCTTTTGTATATTTTTAGAACAAACTAGTTCAAATTTCATCAACGGAGTTAGTGGATAATTTCTCTAACAATTACTCGTACTGAAAACATCATGAAACTGCCCTATAGTAATTTAACTTCTTTTTAGTTAATTTAAAATTGATTGTAATCAAATCCAGTGCCAGTATTGTTCCATTAATATTTGTGTATTTATCATTCTCATACTAAAATAAAAGTATTAATTAAAATCTGTAGGAAATTCCCAGTGATTGTTCTTTTTTGTTTTTATTATTTCTACTAGGAATATACTTATAATGGAATAGTTCCAATATACATCCCAATATACAGTCCACTAAAAAACAGCTGTATATTTTCTCATTCATATGATTGTTGCGGTATTTGTAAGATTTTTTTTAAAAAAGATCTAACAATATTTCTGAGAAATACTTCAAGATTAACAGTAAAAATTGATACATTTTAAACTTCTTATAGGCCTTTTCTATCTGCTTGTTTATTTTTTCCTCACTTTATTTTCTTTTAAAAAAATATGAATCTACTTAAAATGAACATCCAGAGACATATCGTGCAAATTCCAGAATGCACATATTTACATGTTAATGTAATAAAAATCACATTTGTATCAGTTATCACTGCAGTGAACAGAATACTATTTATCTGTAATATATTTTTCATCAGAAAGCTCAATTCCTTCACCAAGGCCACTTAGATTATTCTATCCTGATTGTAGAACAGGATTGTCTCCCTTTTGGATCAGTTTTATATACATTTAAACAACTTCTGCCAGATTATGATTTTAACCTTGGCTACCATCTGTCCTGTTTTACTTTTTATTGGAGGCTTTATGTGTTATTGTTCTCTTCATATCCCAAGTGCCAATATTATATCTGTATCTAAATATTAAATCCAATTATATATAAACAATATGAAGAGCAAACTAGATAGAGATATGCTGTCTATTCCCAAGTTATTCATTTTTCCAAGAACCAGGCCTTTTATAGGTAATCCTCAATGCACAACCACAATTGAGCTCAACATTTTAATTGTTAAGCAAGACAGTTGTTAAGTGAGTTTTGTCCCATTTTATGACCTTTCTTGCCATAGTTGTTAAGTGAATCACCGCAGTTAAGTTAGTAACACGGTGGTTAAGTGAACTTTGCTTCCCCATTGACTTTGCTTCTCAGAAGATTGCAAAAGGTGATCACATGATCCCAGGACATTGCAACCATCATAAATACATTCCAGTTGCCAAGCATCTGAATTTTGATCATGTGACTGACCATGGGGATGTTGCAACGGCCATTAGTGTGAAATTAAGTCACAAGTCACTTTTGTCAGTGCCGTTGTAACTTCAGACAGTCACTAAATGAATGGTTGTAAATCAAGGACTTAACTGTAGTTGGATTCTAAAAGCCATAAGGCGCACAAAATTTCAAGCACACTGGTTAATTCTTAGGGCTTTCTCGATGGCTATTTCATTTGTCATTATAGGATTCAGTGCTTAAGAATGCAGGTTAATACAAAAAGGCCAATAATCATCCTCTAATCAAGATGAGCAACTAACATTAGTTTCAGTACCCATATAATTATATAACATAAAATATTGAACGTTGTAAAGTTTTTATATACATAGAATGTTATAGGACTTGTTCCTGTCAGGCTGAAGCCAGTTTATATTTCTGATCCCTGTAAAGAGAACAGACTTGAACATGCTAATTAGAGACAGGCATCTTTCCTTCTGCTGTCTTGAGTAAGAGTCATTCTTTGTAAGTGCCACGTGGACTTTTCCTCAATTAAATGTGCATTTGTTCTACACTCATTCATCTGTTTAAAAAGTGGAATAAATGAAAACTGTTGAAAAACATTCAAGGAAGAAGATGAGCTAAAGGCATCATCCTTTAAAGACATCTAAGGAGACACTCTCCCTCCTAAATGTCATCCAGGAAAGATGGCCTTCACGCCATCTACTTTCATCTGCACATTATTTTGTAGGTATGATAAACGATGCAAACAGGAACCTGCATGACATGTTAAAATTAAGAATTGCTATTGAGTTAACCTATTCTCCTTTTGGGGAAAGCTTCAAACGAGTTCAATGCTAAGTATTTCTCTTTTTCTTATCTGGCACATTTCTCCCTTTCAAGATGATGTATTTTCCAGCTCCTAATTTCAGCTCAGCTTTGGAAAAAAGGTCCTTCTTCTCCATATGTGTTCCTATCAAAAAGAGCCAGCTGTGGAGTAGGGAAAGGGAGAAAGAGGTGCATATTTTCCAACTGGCTTTATAGAAGAATGCCTATTAAAGCAGAAAGACAGAAGTGAGAAAAGCAAGGATATATATGAGATGTCTATGGAGATTCTCAGTCATCCAGGTCATGGTTGTCCCCAAGCTGCTTTTTTCAAAAGGCAAGAGGACTTTCTTGGGTTTTGATTTGAAAATGTTTCAAAGAAAAACCCAAGAAAATCCAAAACCCAAGAAAATTGGAAGGATATGAAATGCTTTTGTGCCACTTCTTATAAACTTTTGATACAACAAGTAATAAAGGGGAAAAAAAGATATGATAGCCATCTCAGTGAAGGAAACTTTAATCTGGGAAGATTTGCCTCAGACCAATTTACAACGTCTAACAGAACAACTTTGGAACTTTTTTTTCATGGATATAAATAAAGCTTAGAACTTCTTCAAGAAATGAGATTCGATAGACTCCCGAGAAGAAAAAGACTGTATTCTATGAAGATAAGCTGGAGGGAGTGACTTAAATATAATGCTTTAACTAATTAGGATGGATATTTTAAAAAAATGATACATGTACTAATAGAAAGCTTTAAGTTAGTTTTGTATGTATAAAATATAAATAAAATATGTATGTATACATATCTCTGTCGATTCTTTAAGTAATGCTGAATAATATTCCAAAGTCAGTGCCTTTTTCTTTTTTCTTTTTTCTCCCATTACACTATATACTTTCTTTTTCCCTCCTTCTCTTTTTACTTTTCCATTTTTTTCTTTGTATTTTATACTTTGCTAAACTAATAAAAAGTTAAATCACAAACAAGTAATAAAGGCCAGTTAAGGCAGGGTGGAAAACTAGTGTTCAGAACAGAACCGCTGGCAAACGAAAGACTCTAACAAACTCTGCCATTAAATGATAAACTTTGCCTATCAGGAAGATGCCTGGAGCAGCCCAAATGGCTGCAGCATAAACAAATTTCAACAAGAGCCATTCAACTGAAGGAGGGCTGGGACTACATTACAACCCTTGCAGATTGTCTCTCCCGAGCTCATGCCTTGGTTTGGAAAATGTCACTTATCACTGCATAGCAAGATCATTGCTGTAAGAGCAGCCATGTACATCATAACATGCTATGAACATTATGGTCACTGTGTCCAGATAGAGCTCCAAATATCTGTAGTTATGGATTTCCTCATTTGCAATTTGCTGAATGAAATCGAATGAATGAAGGCAAATATACGTATCCCAGGATAATGTTGCAGGAGCCAATCTGGCTCGGTCACTGGGACCAGAGGTTTAGTCTTTTGAGCTTTTGGACTGATGCTGGAGCCCATCTTCAGGGAACTTTGTTCTACAGGAATGTGAGAGAAGGTCCCTGAGGATGGGCTCCAGCATGAGTCTGAAAATTCAGAAGACTAAACCTCTGGTCCCAGTGATGGACCCAGAAATCAAATGATTGGTCATAGCTTTCTATCTATCTCCCTAATATATTAATACATTGAATAGATATTGTTTTACTCTGCAGCACACAGAGTAAATAAAACATTTGATGTACTTGCACATCAAAATGGAAAGTGATTTCAGATTCTTCCTGAAAAATCAACTACTTAAATTTTTATTTTAAGAAAGTAGAAAAACTGCTGTTGTGATTTCTACACCAACTCATTGGTACGAATTTTATGAAAATTGTTCCAATGTTCTTTGACAAAAATATTTTCAAATTGCGTTTCTATTGTAAGCCACCCAGAGTCACTGAGCTCTGCAGAAATGTGATGAATGAATGTATGAATGAACAAATAAATAAATGATGGTAGAGCTGACTAATGTTTATGCTGAGTCTACAAAAAGCTGCTGCTGGAAATTTCCTGAATCCACTTGAACCTGAGAATGCAGATAAGCTCAAAGTGAAGATAGCTGAGCTAGGAAATGCTTGCTGGGTGGTACGTTTACTATCCTTTCCCTACGGAATGCTAACATTACTACATCTATCGTGAGTTATTTCTTATTCTGGATATTCTTATCATATTACGGGATTCAGCTACTCTGTAAAAAAAACCAAAGACACCCTTGAATCAAGTTTGATTTCTAGGAATCCACTGATCATGTCAATTTTGGTGTATCTAGCCTACTGTCCTAGTATTTCTCAATGGAATTCCACTGAAGTCTTAACCTATCCTAACCCTTTGTGGCTTCTGCAGCCAAAAATAGCCAGTTGTTATACCTACCATTATTAATATCACTATAATGTAACTGGTTCGAAGGAATATATCCTGCAAGGTGTGAGGTTTGTTGATCAAATGTGACTGATGCCACCACAATTTTTGCATTCAAAATCCCACTCATTGCATCTGTATACATATAAAACAACATGCATAGGAACTTTTTCTTTCTGCTTTTTATGTGACCATAGCAGAACATCTGTGTAAAGCAGGGGTCCTCAAACTATGGCCTGTGGGCCGGATACGATCCGCCGGAGCCATTAATCCAGTCCACGTGGGACCATGAGGCTGTCCCACCCACATCACCCCACCCACCCACTGGCTGACACCCTTTGGCTGAGCACAAGACTTACTTTTGCAAGCTGGAAGTGGGAGGAAGGCAGAGAGCTACTCGGGAGCCAGGAAGACGAAAAATGGGGTGCACGGATGCCCTGGGAGGCCAAAAATGCACCCATTTTTGTCTGGCAGAAGGCTTCTGGGGGGGTGGGAAGGCCAAAAACGGGATGCATGGATGCCCCGGGAGACCAAACATAGGCTTGTTTTTGGCTGGCAGAGTGCTTCTGGGGGGCGGGAAAGCCAAAAACGGGACATGTGGATGTTCCAGGGTGGCTCTGCACATCCCGTTTTTTGGCTGGCAGAGTGCTACTGGGGGCTGGGGAGGTGCCCCCCCCACTGTTGCTGCTGCTGCTTGGCTGCCCATCCTTCTCCTGCTTGGCGCTTGGCAGTTGGAAGAGGAGAGGGAGGAAGGGCTGGCTGGCCAGCAAATCAGCACCATTGAGCCCCCGCCTTGGGGCTTCCTCGCCAGAGCTGCTTTGAGTGAATGGATGGATTGATAAACAAGAAATGCAATAGTATGATGTGCGCACCTAACCATTGGGTCTTATTTACCATTGGGTCTTTTAAATAAAGGTAGGATTAGGGAGATGGGAATCCAGCCATTGTACGATATTATCTAAAGATAGGATCTGTAATGCAAATATCAACTGGGAGCAGGTGGACATTTAAGGTGAATTTAACACTGTTTATTTTGTGGCTGCTATTTGCCATGGTATGTGGGGAGGAAGAGAGGGGGGAGAGAAAGAAGCAGGACAATAACTATGAAGTATAGAAGAAGGGGATGAATGATCGCCTTAAGGGCTTTTTCAAACCTAGTACACATTCATTCATTTTGTCTATTTTGCTGGTTTTCTTAGCTCCTATCCCTATGACTATGAGGTTTTTTTTAATTGTAATTATCTAATTCATATAATGAAGATATCAATGCATAATGCCAAGGGGAGGTTTGTCTTCTGGCCATCATGCATTGATATCTTCATTGTGTGAATTGTCAGGCCAGCTTATGGCCAAACTTGACCCTGATTAGGACTGAGAGAACATGACTGGCCCAAAGTCCCTCAGGTGTTTCTAGATGTTTCTCTCTATATATGTAAGGAAGAGCAAAACAGCACAAATGTATAGGTATTCAGACAATCCAGCTCTCCTGCAAATCAGGAAAATCCTGTACTGTATGTCTCTTTTTTTAAACCACCTCCCATGATGTCAGCCCTTCAGAGTAAATCAGACTAGAAAACCAAAGTTACACAGGCCAATGTTACTTTGATTGCAAAGATATAGTAACTGTCAGTGGTGGGATTCAAATAATTTCACAACTGGTTCACCCAGGGTCAGATAGGCTATTGTGGAAGGCGTGGCCCATCCTCATCCTCCAGCTCCGCTGCACATGTGGGATGAGCCTCCCATGATGGCTAACCTAACCTTGGCCGAACCGGTTGTTAAATTCCCCCCCCCCAGCTATCAAAGTGGATCCTGGGCACTGCGCTGCAATAGAGAAATGGGAAACAGAGCAGCCGGTGTGAGGGAAGGAGGAGGAGCAGGGAGAAGAAAGAGGGAAAACAGCCTTCTGCTTCTCCTTCCCTTGCACCAGCCACTTCGTTGCCCTGTTTTTCCATTGCAGCGCAGCGCCCAGGATCAACTTTGATAGTAGGGGAGGTGTAAACCGGCTGAATCCCACCACTGGTAACTGTCCTACCCTGGACTCAGATTTCTTTTATCTAATCATTCTTAGTAGGCATTTCCCTCTTCCCACGAGGACTTGAGGGTCATTCGATAAGGAAATAAGGGGGGGAAATCCCAACCTCAACTACATGCATCCACCTTCGCCCCCCTCAACTCTGTTTTCCCCCTTCATACACTCTGAACATCATCAGGGATGCAAAGTCTGTGTACCTTTCCTTCATCATCCAGACACTGATTCTGGAAGAATGATCCGGTGAGTCCCTCCCTCCATCTTCACTTTCCATGCTGCAGACAATACTTGAGTATAAGCATGCATGGTTTCCCCAAGAGAACTACTTAAAAAAAATCAAGATGGTATTTTATGCGTATCTATTTAGGAATATGTCCTGTTGATCTGGGTAGGAATTATTTTTTTAAAATGTAGAATTGCATTGCTCAACTGCAGTGCAGGTGTGCCTCAAATCTCTTGGGAGTGAGACTTCCTCTGGAGTAACCATAAATGAAAATCAGATTTGCAGAGGCCGGCAAGAGGAAAAAGGGTCCTCGTATGGCTTCAACCAGGCAATCACAATGGAGAAAAAGTGTCATCAACCTCTCTCCTAAATATATATCCATCATTATTTTTCTTTTGCTTTTCCATTAATAAATAGTTAAATAACATAAACATTTTTCCAGATATGGGTCATTGCCAACAAAATTATATTATGGCAAACAACAGAAAAAAGATAAAAAAGCAAAAGAAAAAGCAATTTCAAAGCTGCTATTGTTTCTGCTTCCAGTGGCACAAGTTTTGCAAAATTAAAGTGAGGGTTGAGTGATTTCATATTAGAAACATTTCCTCACATAGAACTAAGGTTAGATGTTTTTAAAGGATATCGTGAATATGCCAGTATAGAACTGAAATATGCTGCGAACAGAACAGAACAGAACAGAACAGAGTTAAATTCTTTATCGGCCAAGTATAATTGGACACGCAAGGAATTTGTCTTCAGTGCATAAGCTCTCATAGTACATAAAAGCTATAAGTGATAAATCATGATCATAGTCATCATAAAAATACATTCATCATAAATCATAAGATACAACAGTGATAGTCATTGGATACTAAATAAGCAGTCAATATAAATCGCACTAGGAAACTAAATAAAACAATATAAATCATAAAGATACAAGCAACAAAATTATAGTCATAAGCACAGAAGGAGATAGGTAATAGGAAAGATGAGAAGAATAATATTAATACAGTCTTACTAAATAGTTTAACAATGTTGTGGGAATTAGTTGTTTAGCAGAGTGATGGCATGGGGGGAAAACGGTCCTTGTGTCTAGTTGTTCTGGTGTGCAGTGCCCTATACTATAGGATCATTTTGAGGGTAGAAGTTCATATGCTGCTTATACATAGTAATATACCTTTGTGAGAGAATCTCTTTTTTTCTATGCAACTAAGCATGGAAACAGGCTAAATATAGAAGTGATCTCTGTTTATAAGAAACATCAATTGTTCCAAATATTAAACTTTTATCTAAGGAAAAGTAATAATATTCCATATAAATATGCAAATATACCTATCCCATATATTTACTTAGGAATGAGTAAATGAATTTTAATTTGTTTACTTAACACATACATTTCTTAATTATAAATTTCATTTTATTTTTTTATTAGAAATGATAATTTTGCATTTTTAACATTTTATTTTTGTTCTATTGCTAATTTTCTATCATTTAGTGCTTTGCCTCTCTGTCAGAGGTTCTGGAATTTTATTTTAAGCTCTGTGAACTGATTTTTTTAAAAAATAGGACAGGTTTTTTTAAAACTGTTCTTTGTTATCCAGCTCTAAAAATAACAAATAAATATAAAAATTAATATTGATTGCTTTGGGGGCTAAAAGTAGCTGGCATAAAAGACTGGGATTTAGGCTAAATTGATTGACTGTGAGAAGTTTATTCTTCCCCTCCTTTCAACTCATTTAGTTTCTCTTCAGAAGTGATTCAAGTGACTTGAGAGGACAAATTTGAACCATGATTTCTCCCCACCCTCAAGTGGGAGGAGATAATTTTACTTCTTATTAACCCTTCAGCAGGGCTGAATTTCTTCTTCCAGCCAGTTGAGTAGAAGATTCTTGAATATTATCCCACCTTAGAGCAAAAAAAAATTCATGTGGTTTACTGTTCCTTTAAAGCACATTCTCATGGATCGACTGACAGCCCTCGGTTCAGACACTTATTTAACTAAGAATGCAACTCAAGTTTTAAAGCATGATTTGGTGGGGAGTGGAAAGCAGAGAAACAGATTCCTCTTGTTTTTCTGGCCTAAAAAAGCATAATAATGCGGCCTCCAGGGCCTTTTTAATTTTTTTTAATGGGTGGTTGGCAGCCTTCTTGAGAAGACATGCCAGAAGCAACAAGTCAGGCTGCACTAATTAAAGGGGTAGGTAAATTTTTGCCTTTGGGGACTGACCTTCCCTCTCCTTATGGACTGTAGGCTTGGGTAGCCAAGTCTTTGGGCCCAAGAAAGCCTCCCAAACAGATGATCTGAGAACCAATGATGTCTTGTGCCAATTGAAATGAACCCAAAGAAAAAATGCAACTGGAGGAAACTTGAAAGGAAATCCAATCCAATCTTTTACTATGGTGCTAGATGGCAAGTAAAAAATGGGGACACGTAGCTAACTTCTCTGCTAAAAAGCCAGTGTGAAAGTGATCACTCATTCATTGTTTAGATGTGACTTTATTTGGAGCTGAACATGTGCACGTACTTGCCTGCCACTCAAATGGAACCATCCCCTCTCCCCCCCCCCCCTGGGCTGCAAAGCCAGAAAGGTTTGGGAAGACTCCTTTAACTTGAGAGTTCATTATGGGATGGTCTTTTGAAGGGAATTCTTATATTTGGGGCTGTATTTTTCATTTTAATAAATGAACAGCGTGGTGGCCTAGTGGTGAAGATGCTCATTTCTTACAAGGTTGAGAGTTCAATCTTAGGCAGTGACAGATGTTTATCAGGGCACAAAAGAGAAAATATCTGCTTCAAACTCCACATAGGCATCAGGAAGAGCATCTGGCCAGTAAATGCTTGTTTCCATTCAGTCGCCCGACTCTACTCTGAATTAAGGAATTACAGGGTCATCAAAAAGGGAGTTATTGTTCATTCTGATAAATTGAGACCTTGGATTTTTGCCAAAAACCATGGTGGTGCAGTGGTTAGGATGCAGGATTGCAGTCTGACTCTGCCCACAGTCAAGAGTTCAATCCTGACCAGCTCACAGTTGATCTAGCTTTCTGGGGTCAGTAAAATGAGGACCCATATTGTTGGGGGCAATAAGTTGACATTTGTAAACCATGCAGAGTGCTGTAAAGCACTATGGAACAATACATAAGTGTTGAATACTATTGGTGTTGCGATTTGAATTTATTTATTTATTTATTTATTAGTTTAATTTATATACCGCCCCATTCCGAAGACTCGGGGCGGTTCACAGCAGCTATTTAAAAACAGTACAAAATACAAGTTTAAAATTAATTAAAAAGCAATTAAATTTTTTGCTGTGCCCCGTTTAAAAATTTTTACAAAGTTTTTTAAAGCCTTGCTTTCTTTTCCTTTCCATTATGGGTAAGAATCCAGAAAAAAAAGTAAAGGAAAAAAAAAAGCAAAAAACTTTCACTTAATGTAACCAAAGAGAGGTTTAAAAAAAGTAACTCAATAAAAATACATCTTTAATTACGTTTATCTTATTAAAGTACTCAGTCCAGTCTTTCTCTTCCAGTTAAAAATAGTTATTTCATTGCTTCAGTTTCATTTCCAGTGGGTGTGTAATCCATTCAAAACTTTCACTCGCGTCTTTCGGAGGGAGGAAGAAGTAACAATTCCCTCCCTCCTTTTCTCTGGAGTCTCCCTTCTTCACAAAAACATTTTGGTGACTTTGGTTTTAAATTCTGGATTGAAATTAGGCAATCCTTATTCCAATCCAATACACTGTTTCTTTTCTGTTTTCTTCATGCTTGCTTCGTTCCGGTTTCAGGGCTCTGGTTCAGCAATTAATGGCCGTCTTCTTCTCCACCTGTGAGGAAGGTTTTTCTGGATCCAGCAAAGCAGACCGCCATCCACTTGCAATCTACAGGAGCCCTTCCTTTCTTGTCTCCCCTACAAGGTGACGTTTGGCTCCAAAGAGCCTCCAGGCAGGTAGAAATCAGCTGGGCTTCGCGGAGCCCCGCTCACCACAGCTGTCCTGGTCCGATATCAACCAGAAGTTTCCTCGGTGCCCCAACACTTTAAGAAAGCTGTGGTCCGCCCTCTTCTTAAGAAGCCATTGCTGGACTCCACCCGGTTAGATAATTTTTGACCTGTCTCCAATGTTCCCTTTTGGGGAAAGGTTGTTGAGAAGGTGGTCGCATAGCAGCTCCAGAGGTTTCTGAATGAAATGGATTATCTCGACCCCTTCCAGTAAAGATTCAGGCCTGGATTTGGACAGAAACAACATTGGTCGCACTTTTGGATGATCTCTGGCAGGAGTGGGATGGTGGTAGTTCATCCATATTTGCTCTACTTGACCTCTCGATGACTTTCAATACTATTGGCCATGAGATTCTCCTGGGGAGGCTTCAGAGGATGAGAGTGGGAGGCCTTGTGCTGTTCTGGTTCACTTCCTTCCTCTGAGGCCACTCTCAGTCAGTGTTGATAGGAGGGGAGAGATCCAGCCCTGCTTTACAGGGTTCCGCAGGGCTCGGTACTCTCTCTGCTCCTCTTCAACATTTATATGAAGCCACTGGGTGAGATCATTCGTCACCATGGACTGAGGTATCACCAATATGCTGATGATACTCAGCTGTATGTCTCGGCCCGTGATGAATTAAGTGTTACTATGTCCTCCCTCTCGCAGTGCCTGGAGGCTGTTAGGGGCTGGATGGGGAACAACGGGTTGAAACTAAACCCTTGCAGGTCCAAGTGGCTCTGGGTTTGGGGTTCATTGGCTCAGGGAGAATTGACACATTTGGTCTTGGGTGGGGTGGCACTACCCCAAAAAGATCCTGTGTGTAATCTAGGGGTTTTCCTGGGTTCATGACTCCTGCTCAAAGAGCAGGTGGCGGTCATGGCCAGGAGAGCCTTTGTGCAACTGCAGGTTGTGTACCAGTTATGCCCTTTCCTGGACCTACAGTCCCTACTCACAGTCACTCATGCCCTAGTCACTTTCCATCTTGACTATTGTAACACATTCTACATGGGGCTGCCCTTAAAGAGCATCCGGAAGCTCCAGTTGATGAAAAATGCAGTGGCCCACATGGTTTTGTGCAAGCCCCAGTGTGCACATGTATCACCTCTCCTGCAGGAACTGCATTGGTTGCCGATTTGCTTCTGGTTGCAATTCAAGGTGCAACCTTTAAAGTCTTTCATGAGTTGGGACCAGGCTATCTGAGGGACCCTCTCTTGCCGGTCACATCTACCTGACCCATTAGAGTTGGGAGGCAGGGAATGTTGCAGGTCCCATCCCCGAGGGAGATACACCTGGTGGGACCCAGAAGAAGGACCTTCTCCTTGGTGTCTCTCTGGAACATCATTTCCCCAGAGATTAGAATGGCCCTCACTAATACTTTTCCGGAAGGTGCTGAAGCCCTGGTTCTGCCAGCGGGCCTGGGGAATCCAGAGTGGAATGGAGCCCATTAAATGGCTCGTGTGATCTGCTGTCGTTGGGACAGGGCGTGGGAGTTGGAGGGTGATTTTGTTATATTGTACTTTATTAATTTATTTTATATTATTTATATTATATTATTTATATTATATTATTTTAAATGTGGTTTTATATTCTGTAAACCGCCTCAGGTCACTATGGGCGAATAGGTGGCAATATATATTCAATAAATAAATAAATTGCAACACGTGTGTCTTGACAGCTATCTTCTAGTTAAACATGATGGCTCTATTCCACTGACTTAATGAACTTTCCTAAGAAAATCCTGTTCATTAATACTCACCTTAGCCTCCTCTAGCAAATCTCCAGGTATAAAACAAATCTGTTAATCATGAATTCCAATCCATCCAATTGCATGGCTGATTAATCTATTGTTGGATGTCTGCTTTAGATTTGAATTTAAATTGTGACAAATTCACAAACCTTTTATCTAATTTTCATTTTAAACTTGTAAGCTGGCAAACATTTTTTTTCAAATTTTTTTAAGAAGACTTTAATATTAAACTCATTTGAGTCCCATCTCTCTTTTATATCTCCTTTTGGGAGCATTGTAAAACATATACCGTGTTTCCCCCAAAATAAGACCTACTCAGAAAGTAAGTCCTAGCTTGATTTTTACACGTGTGCCCAATATAAGTCCTACCCCACCAAAATAAATGCTAATTAATACCCTGTCCACTCCAGGATACAAAGGTAAAACTTAAGCTAGGGTAGGGATGGGGGTGGAGTTGCCCTACTACTTACTTTTGGACAGTTGAAGTCAGGCCTTGCACACCTCGGGCCATTTCTTTTGCTGCAGCCGGCAAGGCTTTCCTGAAGGCCTCTGCAGCAGATAACAGAGCTCTGGATCAATCTGGAGCTCTGTTATCAGCTGAAGAGGCTTTTCCTAAAAGGCCTTTCCTGAAGGCCTCTGTAGCCGATAACAGAGCTCTGGAGTGATCCCCAGCTCTC
>JANHFL010001723.1:0-16971 GCA_032468155.1 Oxyrhabdium leporinum | reverse complement strand
CGATGGAACCCCCAGCAAGCCCTCTCTGTGTGACCGCACAGGACGTTGGGAGTTTGTAAAGACAATACGGTCCTGCAGATATCCTGGTCCAATGCCATGGGTATATCCAATTAGCTTTAATTCTAGGCTGTAGAAACAGTTTAAGAATTTAATCTGGGCACACCATGACTGACTATGTCAGAAGATATTTGCTTGTCAGTAGAGTGTAACTCCTGGACATATGTGAATCTAGCATCTAAAATAAACAAGTATTCCCCAGTTAACATGGCTAGCTCCTAAGTTTATCCTCTTTGAGACATGCATGCAAATTGGGGGGAAAAAAACTTGAATCAGAGGAACAGAAATGGTAAAGACAGATGTGACTAGCTTGATTTTTATTTCCTATGGTTTATGACGTCTTTAAATCAGCGTTGGCTTTGATTTACTGATGTTTACTTTCTGCAACTGTTGATTATGTATTATGGGATCAGCAGGCACTTCGACAATTTGTAGCCTTCTGCATTTTTTCACTCAAGGGCAGTGTAGTATTTTACAAACATTAGCCAAACAAGTTAAATTATAAAAGCCATATCTCGGATTAGTAGAATGTTAAAAGAATGTTATAAAAGTTGTACCATTAATACAATGTCTCCTAATTTGGTTATAGCACAACTGTGTATAGACTTCCCAACAAGCATTAGGCAGATGAAGTTCCTGTGCTAAAACATGTTGGTCAAACCATGCAAATGGAAGACAGCCAGTTTTTCCTACAGCACCTATGGAGCTCCAGTCATCTGTCTTGACCTGCTCATTCACAGAAAAAGGAGAGGAGGATTTTATATTTGGCCTGCAAAATATCAGGCTAAACAAAATCCATAGTCATATATGCTAGTTCACTTGGGTACAGGGCAGTTTCATTGTTACAATGAATATACAGAGTGTATGTGTTTGTATTCAGAAGGCACTCTTGCCAGAAGTGAGGGAAATAAATCCCTCCTGAAGACATGGACTGCTAAGATTCCCATCAGAGTTGATAATTCTATGTTAAAGCAGCCAGTGATCTGACTCATTCTAAGCTTCATTGTTCCTACCTTTTCTTTACCTCGTTGGGACTATGCAATGTGTGCACACCTTCCTTATTTTAAACTTTTGGACTATAGAGGCATAGTTGTTCTTATACCAGGCCTTCAGATTCCTTCCCCCTCATCTTTGAATTGTGATGTTGGAGCAAATTGTTGAAAGTACCTTGGTCTGCAAGAAGAACAATTCATCTGATGCTAAATGAATAAAACTAGACCACTCAGTAGAAACTCTAATAATGAATCTGAAGCTTACCTATTTTTGAGAGATATGAAAGAAGAACTTAATGTTGGAAAACCTGTAAAGCTAACAGTAGATAAAGGAGCTAGATACTATCCCTAATTACATATAGTCCTTAACTTAACAATCAGCCACTGGCTGACAGTTTAAAGTTATGATGGACCTCTCCAGAGCTACTTATGACCTGGTTTCAAAGTTCCAATAGCTGCTCCCCTCACAGTCATGTGATCATATTTGGACACTAGACAACCAGTCCACGTTTATAGTCATTCGCAGCATCTTCCAGTCAGATGACCACGATTTACAAACAGTTTTGCTGGAAACCAGTGTTTACTTTCAATTTCCTGCAAAAATGCCCATTGGGTACAATGGGTTTGTGTAATGACTACAGCATTCACTTAACAACTTCAGAGTTTGATTAGCGACTGCAGCATTCGCTTAATGGCCACTAGAAAAAAAGTCATAAAATAGGGCATAGTCAAGTTGTTACCCACTTAATTACTGGCATGACTTATGACTGTAATTCCCGACTCAATTATTAGTTGTAAATCGAGAACTAGGTGTACAATTGTAAGGAGCAGTTCGTGGCAGAAAAGCCTGGTGAACTGAGTCCTCTCAAGTGACAAGGAATTGGAAGCAACTGAACAATGATGAATTTATAGCAGAAAAGATCATAAGCAGAGCTCTGGTACTAAAAATAGGTTTCTGGACATATAGTATGCTCCAGGGCACATTATTTTGGAACTGTATTTAGATATCTCAAACTAGACAACTACTTGACAATAAAAACAAAATAGGTCTTGTGTATCTATTTTGCCCAGATTTGAAATATGAACATGTTAATTTCAGTACATTAATGCTTACACAAGTTTTATTTTTCTATTGCTTTATTTTATTTCCAAAATTGCATAACAAATAAAAGTTTCCAATTAATACATACCATATTAACTTCATTTCATGTTTTGAATGAAGTTCTTTCATCTCAACTAATGGTACTGTATTTTTCCAGAGTAAAGGATACTACTACAAAATTCGTTATCGTTTAAATATTTTCAATACAACAGATTTCTAAAACAGTGTGTATAATACTAGCCATGCACATATTCTAACATCAACATTTTGACCAGATGTGATTATATGCATGTCCACATTGCCAGATTATTAATGTATTAGCAATGATACATTAAAGTAGTTTTTTTGAAGTTAACATAAGACAACAATTTTGTCCAAATAAGTCTAGTATATCTGTAGGAATTGCCTGATATCTGTTTTTTTAAAGTCAAAGTGGCATTTTTTTCACTGTTTAATTATTGTAACTATAATAACTTGATTTCATTATAATGCTAGCAGGGAACCAAACAGATAATCTTTGTCCATTATTTATTTCTTTTATTTTTCCTAAATATTCTACTAATTACTAATGCTGCCATCTTCTGAAGTTATACAACACCTAAGCCTTAGCAAATATACGTCCTATTTCCTCTTTAAACTTTCGATTGATATATTTTAGGTTTTTTTCCAGTAAATTCCAATTAGGACTGTGCCCCAAAGGTTCATAAGCTGCCATCATCTCATTTCCATAGTTTTAAACTATTGCCAAGGAAGAGATTTCATTTATTCCAAACATTAAAAAATGCTTTTTCTATTCTATTATTATATCATTATATTTTCAGTTCTTTTTCTCTCGCCTAGGGCAAATACTTCAAAATCAGTTTAACCATATGCTTGACATTATTTATCTCATCTAATCTTCTCTAATAACTCTTATTAGTTAAGCAGGCTACATAGTAATATAATGGTAATTGGAGAGCAGCTAACTTGCCAACTTGTTTATTTTTAGTTGTATTTTCTTTTCACATTTTCTAAACTTTTGATTATTACAACTTGTCTTTGCTGTTTTGCAAGCCAGTATCCCTAGTACAATAAGTGTTTTAAATAAAACAAACATCTGTATTCTTAAAATATGTTGTGAATTATGTACATAAAATATTTTATTAGTCACTTATAATTACTTACTTTGAGAAATATAAGACATTCAGACATTTAACCAGTTATTTTTCTACTCAAATATGGTCTATGCCTCTTCTTATTTTAAAGATGGTGGAATACATTTTCTCAAGGAGTTGATGTGATTGATGTGTTTCATAGATACAGTAGCCATATTCAGAGAGATTCTGTATAAAAAGACATAATTTTAAAGAAACTTACCCATTTTGATCTGGGAGACTGAACTAATTTAAGATGTTAGTTCAGAATTAGCTGATATGAACAAGGACAGCAGGTGGTAGCAGCCTGCAGACTTTGACTGATTTTGAAAAACTAAGCTGGGTTAGATCTGATTAAGCACTGGGACACTGCCTGAAAATTCCAGAGCTGTAGACTAAATTGTGGAGTCAGGAAAGCATCCCAAAAAAATGGCAAACCACTTCTGCTTTGCGCCAAAAAGACATGATGAAATAAGCTCAGTTTGAGGAAGTGTTTGTCTTCATATGAGCCGAAATGAGAATGAGATTAATGTTGACTTTCTTTTCTTTAGCTAGATTGGACAAACTGTAAGGAGATGGCTCAATTATAATTCCTCCTAAATCTGAAGTGTAGGGCCAGACTTGATCTATGCTATGTCAATTCATTAAAGGTAAGTGGGGACAAGGAAAATCAGTCTGCTGCAGCTGATACAATGCCTCCGGTGACAAGTGAAATGGATTTAGAATTCTCAACTCTTCCATTTGCAACTTAACAAAAATGAAGGATTTATACGTAACGTGAATGGGCTTGTGCTCTTTACATGAGCATGTAAGCACTCCATTTGTGCTCAGTGTCCAAAGAAGGTTGTTGCTACCCTTCCATCTTCATTATATGAAGTTACTGCAACATCTTTTATCTGGCAGGGATGGATGTTTATAATATATAAATACATAATCAGAGCTATTTACAGTTTTAAACACCAAGAGGGAAAAGGAAAGCATCCAATCTTGCACATTTAGCGTAAAATGCAAATGTGGCAGCTGCCCTGAAATAAACCTGTTTTGATGGATGCTTTGTGGTCATCTTAAACCAGAGGTGGGCTGCTGGGGGTTCGCGGGGGTTCAGGCAAACCCTTTGCTAAGACCCTGCGGAGTTCGGCGAACCTCCAAAATGCACTCCTTTCTGGCCCGCCCCTCTCCACCCAGCCCTGCCCCGCTCCACCTTATAGATTCACCCACTCGCCTCATCTCCTTTTGCCACTCACGTCTGGCTCCCTCGCTTGTTGGCCTTTGCCAGCCTGGTCCCACGCAGCCCAGCTCCGGCTTCCTTGCTCCCTAGTTTAAGGTAAGTTGCCACGGCCCTTACCGGTGGGGAGGGTGGGGAGGCTCCAAAGGCCACCTTTCGGCCTTTACGAGCCAGGTCTAGCTCTTGGGTGCCACGCATGCCTACGGCCCGAGGGGGGGTGGCGAGGCTCTGAAGGCCGTCTTTCGGCCTTTATGAGCCAGGCCCAGCTCTCAGGTGCCCCATGCGCCTGCTGCGCAAGGCTTGGGGTAGGGTGGGGAACAGGAGCGTACCTTTGCTTGCGGCACCGTTTCCTCATTTGCGGACTGCGGTGGAGAGAAGTTCCTCTCTTGCTGGGTGCGGGCGCTTCCTCCGGTCCTCGGTGCTGTGCTTGCTGCTTGCCTCGGTCGCTTGGGGAGACACCCACCCAGCCAGTCATTAGGGCAGAGAACCCCTTGCTAAAATATTTGAAGCCCACCCCTGTCTTAAACATGTTGCTATTGAAATCATATCATTTCTTTTTGCAAGGACCACCTAGAAACTTCAAAGAAAGATTTTTTAAAAGATTTGTGAAAAGATTGTGTGATCGAACTTTAAGGCATGAAGCTGGCAGTCCTCTTACACTCAGAGTAAAATTAGTTTTTTTTATATACTTACATGGTAATCACTTTGTAATTTAATGAATAAGGTATCTATTTTGTGAAGAAAATAATATTACTATTAGCAGTTTCTTAGTTAATATACTACAATATTTATTATGAGGGGAAAAAATTGCAAAGGTTAGCTTTCTTTCATTTATGCATCATTTATACCTCTTAGCAATGTCTGAAACTTTTCTTCCCGATGTCTTCTTCAGTTAACTTTGCCATACATTGTGTAAAACTAAAACAAAACTTAATGATTTTTAAAAATCCAAAATCCATACTTGTATAATTGTCCTATTAAAGGTAATCAAATTGGGACAAAAACGTGCTTTCAAATTCCCCGAAATTATTCATTATGTAAACTTGCAAGCATCGGGGATGGGGAAGAAAGCAGGAAGAACTATACCAGCCAACATTGACAAAATAGAAGGACTGGCCTTGAAGCACCAGAAGAGCTGCTACCAAGGCAACAGTCAGATAAAGGGAACTTGAGTCTGGCCAAGAACATAATGTGAGTAAACATCTCAGACAAGCCCCTGCCTAGTTTACTCAAAGATAAAGGGAGGGAGGGAGGGAGCCATAGTCAAGATTCTGTTACAATAGCATTTTAATAAAAGTAATACTAACCTACATGGCATTGGTTTCCAAGTCTGATCTACCTTGAAGAGCCGATCGGTAGTCCCACAATGACATCTGCAAATATAATATGTAAGGAGAGCCATTACTATACAAAATTGCAATCATGCAATTTGATATAATTTCCGGCCTGGAAAAAATATTAAGAAATTATTATCAATAACATGTTTCCTGCTGCATTTTGTTGCTTCTTTTGGCATCATGATGTTTATTTATGCACAATCAACACTTTCCCCTAAATAATATTTTCATTGAGAACCCTGTCTTATACAGTATCTGTCAAGAGAAAAGGTTCATTGATGCTCCTCTCCAGTCTTAGATTGTAGGGCTTCTTTTTTAAAGATCCATCCCTTACATTCTTCAGATTCTCAGCAAAAGAACGCAAAACAGCTTTTAATGATATTTTAAGATGGGTTAATGGATGGCTTTTGTAGAACCAAATGTTCATGCTCCTTTGGAAGAGTCTCTTCCAAAGAGAAGGGGGGAGAGGATTCAGCAAATGCAACCTTCACAGACTTTCCCTATTGGGCACTAGTATGTAGGACACACATATAGACTTTTCCCAGCTTTGGAATCTGACCTCAGTATCAATATGGCCTCAAACCTGGAGTCAACTCGAGGAAAGACGGGAAGAGAATGCATGGAAAAGAACCTTACAGGTAGTTCTCTACCTGGGAATTGGGTCTTCAAGAAACCAGCCAATCAGCAGCAGTTGCATTTAGGTGAGATTAGGTGGTTTCCAGATTTAAGCCTTAGCTTGATAGCAGTCAAATGCCAAAATATTTTCTGTCAGTGTCTTGGGCAACTTTCTAGACATCCTGATTTTTTACTTGTGTCTGCTGCTACTTCCTTGATAGATTATTTCTTGACAGGGCTTTGACTATGCTATTATTGTCCACCATTGGAAACCACACCCTTTCTGTGTGAATAATTGAACAGAGGTTAAAAAGAACTTCTGTTCAATTATGTCTTGTGCTCTATTTAGTCAACCATGCTTGCCAAATTATCATTTCCGGTGCAACATAGGGGAATGAATAAATATGCCTAAATATTATTTCTATTAACTCTATCTGAAAAATTGACCTGTAAACAAAACAAGATCAGTTTTGACATGACTCTTTCACTATTTGATGGAGATGACCTCTTAAGACCTTGGTTCACAAAATGTTTGGATCTCTGACCCAAGTCCTGGAGAAAAACTACTGTATCTATGTGGTGACTAAGCATCAATATCAAGTTGATTGTATAAATAATTTATAATCAAAACTCACCTAGGACAATACAGCTCATACTTTAACAGTGTTTTCCCGGTAATGCTGCTTTCTGTGTTGCTTTCCCTAGGTAGAAGGGTGCAGGATTCTCCTTATGTTTTACCTTTTGTGTTAATCTCACCCCAGATTTTACAGGAGAGCTTTAGATTTACTTTGGACTAGAGAAGCTCCACTGCTTGCAATCAGGAGAGGGACAGAGGTGTTATGTCTGCATACTGGTTAAGGAATTCTGGGAATTGAAGTCCACACATTTTAAAGTTGCTAAAATTGAGAAACATTGTATGGGGATATTTATAAAGCAAGTACTGGAGGCACAGCAACAAAATATTATTTATGCATTTTTGCATGTCATCTAGTGTATAAAAGAAGATCATTTCATTTTTTGACAAGCCAGGCCCTTTGTAGTCCTGAAAAGTTTCTTCCTCTGTCTTGTGCAGAATCTGGAAAACATTACAAGTTAAATTTCAGCATTTCTTGCTGTCTCAGACCAGACCTAGAAGTTGGCCTTTGCCTGCCTTGAACTCTTCAAAATCTTCCTTATCTATATAAATATTCTGGACATCTTTTATCTGAGCCAGATGGTCTCATAATACTTTTCCATCATTGTTCCTTCACCCTTTTATTTCCATCCAAACAATGTCTCTTCCACTTGCCAAACTATACATAATATAACATTCCTCAGTATTGGCACTATTCCATGTTCCTTGTTGTGTCTATGTTTTCTGTGAACTATCTCTTTCAGGAATATATTATCCCATCTGTTTTTGCAGTACTTTGATCCTATTCTGTGTTAATCCTGTTACATAATATATCAATTACTCTGAAAGCAAGGAAGGTGAATTCCACCAGTTCCCCTAGCAAGAACTGTGAAATCAATTAACACTATTCTGATTTTTTTTTCTACAAAACTGAACACGGAATCTTATTTACTGTATGTTTTATTAACTAAAAACATTTCAGTATTGTTCCTCATTGATTAAGATTCTGGGAAAGAATGTGGACGTATGGAAATCGTAAATCAACAAATGATTATCCTGTAATTGTAAAAATGCTAATCAACATTTTTAATGCTTGGGTAAATATTGCTCATACTAGCTTAGTTTAATGTCTATTGGCTTGTTAAATATGTGCTAGGAACATCTTATTAGGGAGCAATATTCAAGGACAAAGATGTGATCTGTGGTTAAAAGCTATTTCTTTAGCAGTGGATTTGAGGTGTCTTTTATATTTACATGCTGCTTTTCCTTAAAACAAAATCTGATCAGTACATGTGCTATATATATAAAACTGTCTTACATCCAATCTCTTTTATCCTTCCAAAAATTCTAGACTGGTGTGAAAAATACCAAAGACAGATCCAAATTTACCCATTGAGCTTCACACCTAATGAAGGTCTCAACTTGGGTCCTTATTCCACTCAGATGGTCTAACCATCCCATTAATTAAAAATAGCTGTTGGTTTAAAGTATCTTGAAGCTTTTACTTCATTAATGGTTTTTGTCCAAATGCTGTGCTTAAAATATGGATATCGTATCATTTCAGTTGCCTGGAAACCAGGCTTGTGTTTCTTTTTGCTGCATTGAATCATAACAATAATTCATTCATTCATTCATTCATTCATTCATTCATTCATTCATTCATTCATTCATTCATTCAATTTCTATAGATGCTTATTTCAATCAATGAATATGGGCAGCTATCATTATCAAATTGTAGTTATCCTGACTGGTCGAAGCAACATCTCTAATTAGTTCTTTGGGGTGTAAAGATTGTGCAATTGTGATTTATGTAGGAAGCTTGTTTTCCAAGCTTAACCGATTCAAAGAGTCATCTGACTGCAGTAGATTGTCAAGGGCTGATTACCGTAACTAGGACACTCAAACTGTCCTCTAACTCCCATTGCAGTCCCAAAAAAAGGACACTTTTGCCTCCAGCATTTTATGACTTTCTAATAGGTTACTGGGTTATATGCAGTCTATGAATTGCCCATCCTGGATTTAGCACATGGGGCAAATGGAATCATCCTGCACTGCTTTTTTGTAAACTTTGACAACTTTAAGATGTGTGGACTTCAACTCCCAGGGCCCCCATCCCCAATGGTAACCCTCCAACCACTCCCATGTTCCTTACCTGTGACTTCTTCTGCTTCTTGCTTAACAATTCACACATTTTTGGGACACAGCTGGGACTGTTTGGATTGCCATTGCTAAAATATGTGATCACATGACATCATGCTTTACAGCCATATTGCTTAGCAACAGCATACCTGTCAGTCCTGGTTGCATTGTAATCTCAAGAACCCACAATCCCAGTCCCAATTGCTATTGTGACTCATGTGACTATCTGCATGACCTCCCATGATTTCAGTGCAACGCTTCTATTAATACAGAACCAGACTGCATTGACTTTTTCAGCTGTTGAATCATACCGATTCTAGTACTCCTATATCTTTTTTACCAGCACAGTCATCAAGCTAAATCTCTACAATCCTGTATCAATGGGTTTGACTTTTTCCTCCCAGTTTCAATATCTTTAACGTCATGGTTAAATATCATCCTGCTGGATTTGGCCCAATGTTGAAATCTGCCATGATTGAGATTGAGATTTTATCCTTGAAACCAAGGGTCCCCAACCATCCCCTCTGTGTCGTCGCTACAGCCGCTGCCCCTTCCAGTCCATGCAGTTGAAAAGGTTGGGGACCATTGCTTTAAACTGTTCACTAACCCCTCCGTGTTGGAGTTATCTGCAGATCTGAGAACATCCCTTCTGTTCTATCCCCTAGGTTATTTATAAAGTTGTTGAACACCATGGACCTATCCTTTCATGCTACAGAACCAGTAATAGTACAATTATTTCTATTGCAGATCCACAATTGTATTACAAAGAGTGCTCTTGCTTTTCTGAGGGAAGCAAGACATTAAAAGATATTAAGCAATTCTACTTTTTCCTTTTCTTCTTCCTGACACAACCTCCTCCTTGTACCTCATTTCAAACATAGCTCCAAAATCCTAATAATACCTTGCCAATCATGCTGTTTGGCCTTCCAGACCTTCTATATTTTCTTTAGCGTTATCTTAAAGCTTTCCCCATTTTCCCTTCTCTTGGCAATTCTTGTTGAAAGAGATCTTTTTCCCCCAGGATCTCCCACTTGCCTAGCCTTTAGATTTCAAACCAGGGAGATAGCCTGGTTTTATTGAACTATCTTCCTGGACTCCAAGATACATTACTTTTCTCAATTTTTCTTCTTCTGCCTTGAGCTCCCTGGTGGTAGCAATTGTCCCACTATGGGGGCAGAAGGCAGTCTCTTGTGCTCTTCTACTTGAGTGGTGTTGCACAAAAGCTCCTGGAGACTTTCTCCTTTATGAGACATGGAGGTGAGATTGTACAGAGGTTTAGGATATTTGTATGCTTATAATACTTAATTCTTTCTTCTTCTTCCTAGTCCTCCTTTTTTTTCTGCTTCCCTTTCATCCATTCCAAGGTCACCTAACATTTGTAGTATATACACCGGGATTGAGATAAACATGGCATCTTTTCAAGGACACCATGTCAGAGATATGACCTTTCCAGGTTAGACATTTTTAATATAATATTTAATACTTAACTGTTTTATTCATTCATCCTGCACAACCTATTTAAAGGATAGGATGCTATGTGTTCTAGCTTTATAGTAGTATGCCAGGAAAAATATGGCACAGATAATGCAGATTATTTATGGATATAAACATTACATTCCCTCTGGATTCTTAACCTAATTGTAATTCATACTCAGTGCTAACTTGCCAAGACTTTCTTTTTTCCCAAGGCTTCTCTTTTTCCAAGATCATTTGCTCTTTCTTTCTTGCAGCAAAACAAGTACTGTATGGCAACACATCTCAATCCAATTTAAAAGACACTTTCCTTACAATAGCAACAAAAAAAAGGGTAATTTCTTGAAATAACTAGAATCCAGTGATTGCAGATACTGCAGTTTTTAAAACCAACTAATACTTGGCTGGATTTCATATTTTTTTACTATATTTGTACACTTGTTATGAACACATAACGCAATGTTTGGAAAGGTGCTTATTTCATAATGTCAAGTGCTTTTAAGTTAAATCAAGACAAATTAACTGAAAATCATTTATTTAAAGAATATAGGGGATTCCAGAAATCTGGCAAAGTTTACAGATTTATCAAGAAAGAAATTACACCCCAATATTAAATTAGACACTTGAAAGTAGCACATTGTATACAGTATAATCAACACCAGTGACCGACTTGTAGATCCTTCCACACATTCTCTAAAGAAAGAGAAGAATCAGGCTGTCCAAAGGCAGAACTAGATGCTAATTAGCTTAGCCTGTAGCGGCATTAGCAAGATTGTTCCGGTTCCTAAATCCTTGGAGCAATTTTCTCCTTTAAAAATATTTTCCATATTTTTGACAAACATCTGTCTAGTCCAGTTCCACCACTTTAGGATTGGCTTCTGGCAGTGATTAAGTTGCAATGAGATTTGTCTGTTTGGAAGGCTGCATTGCATGAACTTAGACAGCAGAAGTTTGTAATCCATTGTTTGTGGCTTGCTGTGTTATGTGAATCTAGCTAACTGGGGTCAAACAAATTATGGCTTAACAAAAAGGAGGAACGCAGCCCCCCACTGGCACCCATGATATCAACATGCAAATAACACAAGTATGTAATTATGACATGACACATGCCTTGTAATTTGGCCCCCCTGGATGCTTGTGCCACCCACATGGTAGTAAATAATACCTGAAATGTACTCACTCTATGGTATATTTAGATCTACATTTATTTATTGCAATGCAATGTTGAATCTGCATATTCCTTGGGAAGAAGGATTCCAAAATGACCATTCCTTTACATGCTTTCTTCCTCTGCCCTATTTGTAACCACAAAGAATGAGATTTTCCCCCCAATTGTGCTTCCTTATCTTTTTAACTACTCAATGACACTACATAGAGCAGAAAAAAAGCTGTAATGGGCATTGGATTAACTGATTTGGGAGGATGGCTGTCTTGAAGTGGGATAGGTCTATTTCCTTTTCTCATTAGCTTATGAAACTAAGCATCTAGGAGAGGATTTGGCCTGGAGAGCAAGACTGATAAGTATTCTAATCTTATTTACTGGAGAAGGGAAGGAATTTATTATCAGTTTACACTGTTATTTTAATGAAGTTTAAAGATTGTATGACTGTAGAGAAATGAGAAAGCAGGTGAAATACAGAATCAGATAGCAATAACAAGAATCAAATCAAGGATTGATAGATATTAGATTCCTATATTTGAGATATTTTTAAAGAATTGTGATGTAAAATAACGGAATAGTAAATACAGGAAATATAGATGAGAAAGATTATAATTATTTGTAGACCCATTGCGCAAGGGGGAAATTTACTAGATTTATTTTGAGACATATTTGCTAACATTTAACTAGGGTGGATGATGTATGTTTAAAGTTGGTATCATATATGCTCTGCACACTTTTTTAATATTACTTTTTCTTTTGTCTTGTTTATAATTTTTGTCCTTTTGTCTTTTTGGTCTTGTCATTTAAAAAAAATACTATATCTTTAAAATAAATAAAATGTATTATTAAAAAAATCAAACCAATGAATTAATCAAAAGAGTAAGGAAAATAAATACATTAATGTAGTATTATTGTATTTCTACTGTAATCCAAATAGGAATAATAACTTTTTGTTCCACAACTGCACAGAATAACAATTCTACCTTAGAAAGGACAAGTATTTTATCTGGCACAAAAGAAGTTACATCACATTCCTGAAACTTAATGTCTTTGGTCTATGATAGTATCGTAAGTGCAAGACAGCTGTTTTGTCATTCAAGTCTCCTTGCTGAGCAATGGCAGATAACAAACGTGTCCAATTTACTCCTCTTACTCTATCTACCTGGGTTCTTGGAAGGTGTTAATTGCCCATTTCCTGAAGTTACTTTTGGATTGGAAGACCATAAATGCATGATATTTTGGCTAAAATACTTAGTGTGCTGCATGGATTCAAATTAATAAATTATATAAGTTGTGGCTCTGTCAACTATGGGGTTTTTTAGTGTGAAGATAGTTTGTCTTCATAACTATACTTGAGCAAAGTGGCTAGTGAATCAGTTGTCTATCTGATGCTCCAGAATAAGCAGGTTCTTATAGTCATCCTCTATTGAAGTAGCAGAATGATTCTTTTGTAATGAATTGAATTAATCAATCGATTGAAATCTCAGAATAGAACATTCTTCCCTACTGGTTTTTTGGTCTTAGCACATTCTGTGAATCCCCATTAAGTTTTGTTCAGTTATAGGCAAAATATATAACTGCTTAGCATGATGTGTGAAGTAATCTCTTATATATGGAATTACAGCCAGAAAGTATTCCAATAGTTTCCCAAAAACTATGCTTTAAAAAAAAGTATGAAACCCTAAACTGATCTTCCCCAACTGACTGTCTTCCAGATGGGCTAGGAGGTTTAACAATCCTGGTGGAAACCAAGATGTGGAAATCCAAAGTCAGAAAAACCTGGAAGCACTTTTTCAGACTAACACATTTTTATTAAAAGCTAGACATTTTGATAATGAGTTATAGCTCACTTCATCAGTTGCATCGGAGGAAGTGAGCAACAGCTCATAAAAACTTAAGGTTTCTGATAACATTTGTTAGTCTAAAAAAGTGTTATAAACTCTTGTTCTTGACTAATGTAGACTAACATTCAATACTCAAAATATGAGAAATTATCTTTAGAATATGAATGGCTGGTGGCGAGAACTGAATTGCTTGTAGTAGCTGGAATCAGAACATAATCCTATCTATGCAGACACTTTCTTGGAAGTAAATCTCATTATGCTTACATCTGAATAAGCATGTTTGAAACTATAGTACTATTAGTTCTAATTTAATAATTCAGCCTCTAATTGTACAATGGAGTATCCAAGATATGTTGTAATCCATAAGACTAAATTTAGAAATTACATAACTCTGTGGTTTGCATGGGGAAAAAAAGTTTAGCTATGCATGTTTATTGGAAAGAATGCTCTCGGCTGTAAAGCCATAGGCAAGTTTCCTTTCCCAGTTTCCAGAATTGGGAATACCACGCAGGCTAGGAATTCTGGGAAATGTTAGTCTAAGCATATTTGTACACAGAATATTGGGGAAGACTACTTTAAGCTTACTTGCAGGAAGGCTGAACAGGTTGTTCAGAAAAGTTGGAGTTGCTAGATTTGGATTGCAAGAATTGGAACAACTCTGTCAGCAAAGAAATTCAGGAGACTTTGATGGATATATTGGCAGAGTTGCTCAAGATTAATGCAAACTAATGACAATAATACAAAGTAATTATAATCAGGAAGAGAGCCCATTTGGTGTATTGGTTAAGGCATTTGTTTAGAAATGGGAGTCTGTGAGTTCTAATTCTGCTCTGGGCACAAAGCCAGCTGCGTGATTTTGGGCCAGTCCCTTTCTTTCAGCCCTAGGATGAAAGCAATGGCAAACCACTTCTGAAAAGCATTGCCATGAAATCTGCAGGACCTGTCCAGGCAGTTTGTGAGAATTAGGCACAATTGAGCAGAAGAAAATATATAAATATATAATTATTTGGAAAGAATGTTACTAAAACATTACATACAGAACAATTCATTCTATTTACTACTGTCATCTATTGGAGACACAGCATTATACAGCAGTTATCCTCTTTCCTGCCCAAAGCTCTCCTTAGCAACCCAAGAGGTTGCTAACAAAGGAAATCCCAACCTTCCTCCCATGTTACACTGCCAAGGATGGTCTCAAAAGAGACAGTGGCATCCTTGGTGCTCTCTGAACTAAGTACACTGATGATGTAACCTAGTTTGGTAATGAAATGTCTGCAAGAACACCACCAAGCTCAGAGAGCACCAAGGACCCTACCATTCCACCTGGAGCTACAAATCAATGTAGAGACAGTTGACCTTTCCCCACCTCTGTCTCATGATACACTGAGACAACAGCATTCCATGGGGTCGGCATTCACCAAATCATCCTATCTCTGTATGCTTAAAAATAGTCCTTTCTACCTGGTGTCTCAGGTAACTCCTTTATTCTTGCTTCTACTCCATTCATTGATAGGAAGCAAACTACTGTGAACCCAGACACTTATGAGTAAACTCATTCTCCTAGCATTTTTTTCTCTTGGGAAAAGCTAGAGGAGCCATTAGTGAGAAAGTTTTTTTTCCTAATCTTGCAGTACCTTAAGGATTATCATTTTATTAAGGCACTTACTTTCATGCACTTTATTAAGGCTTAACCTGATTGATTAAACAATGTTTTAAATAATTTTCACGAGTTAATCAGGTAATAATGCAATAATGTTTTACAACTATAATGGGTGTGATCAACCAGCTGCTTTGGAAGTAGTCACTAACCATAATTATCACTGTCTGCAACTTATACATTTCGTTTCCCTCTGGCTTCTCATTTGTTTACTTATCGAGTCACTAATTTTACTTTATCTCTCATCTCACTGTTTTTAAGCTGTGTACATCCACAAACACACAACCATTTTAACCACCAGGTACTGAATAGACCCCACATACTGAGCCATAAACTGACCACGGGGGCTGATCTTGCACAACACGCTGGCTGACATGCAGTACGGCTGTGTGAACATCACCATCGTTGCATGGATTTGACGAAGCGGACGGTAAGTTTATAGTGCAAGACTATCCACTTCCCCAGTCGTGAAAAGTGGGAACAAAAACTTGAAGGCTTTGCTGCGCAGGCCAACACCGTTGCCGCCCTAGAATTCACTTCATCAAATGCCCGAATGAAATCCTCTCTCGTCCTGGGCGGAGCCGGGGGGGGGGGGGGAACGACGACTTTAAGAAAAGTTCCCCAAAGGAAAGTGTTAAATGTTCGGTTCAACAGGTGAGGGGCGCTTTTAAGACGCGGTTCTGTAAACCGCCGGATGGGTGAAAGGGGAAAGTTTCCGAAAACCGTGAGGGGAGAAGCAAGCGCGCGAGGTTACCCCGGCCTCGGCACTCCGAATCCGACCATTGTTGTGCAGAAGAGCCGACGCACAGCTTGGTGGCACCAGACGCCTCCCTTTTCCCCCTGGCTGACTCCGATCCCGGCCCTGCCGTTCCTCAGCCTTTCTTTTTTTTTTTAGCTCCGGAGTTTGCAGCTCTCCGCAGCCCAGCGCTGTTTTCAATCGGCAGCCGAAGCGGAGCTCCCAGTCTCCCCGCACGCAGCGCGAGCGAGTGAGGCGAGAGCGCGCGCAAGCGTCCGTCTGCCCGGCTCTCGGCGAGGAAGCTTCCCGGGCGCTCGCTTCGAAGTAGCCGAACCGTCCCCCTTGGAAGCAGGCGCGCCGGGGGCTCGTGATTGGCGGCCTCCGCATGGAGCTTTCGGCCGCCTCTCCCCGGAGCCCCGAGGCGTAGCAGCCTCCTGCTCCTCCCTCTCTGCCTGCCGCCCGCCCTCAGCCCCGCACCGAAGTTTGGGAAGCGTCGGGGAAAGTTTGTGCGCCGCGCTCGGGGCAGGAAAGCCGCCGCCGCCGCCGTCAGCATCATGGCGAGCAGGCCAGCCGGGTCGGAGGAGGCCGCCCGATCAGCTCCCTGCTCCTCCGGCGGCTCGGTTCTCCCCCGGAGAAGGGACGGCGGAGTACAGAGGCCCCTGTGGTTCGTCTGCATGGCACTTTTTTGGAGGCTCGGCGCCGCCGACTCGGAGTTTTCCATTCTGGATGAAGCGCAAGTTTTGGCCATTCAGATGAGAAAACTAGCCGCGGACGAGTTGGGTGTCGTTACTATGCAGGTAGGTAATGTTTCCTATTTGCCCTGATTATTCTCGTTTTCTTTTCCTTCTTCCTTATTTTCGTTTCCTCCTTTTTCCCCCCTTCCTGG